>JBBPBX010074737.1:0-17508 GCA_038048925.1 Garcialebias charrua
ATAGCAGTGAAAAGAAATGTTGAACTGATTGATAATTTGACCTAAAGGCAGCATGTAGAGGGAAAACAGCAGGGGCCCCAGAACTGACCCCTGAGGGACACCACAGGAGACACCGACTGTCTGGGAAGTGGCATTGCCAAGGCTAACACATTCCAGCCTATCGGAGAGGAAAGATCTGAACCAGTCCAGGACAATGTCACAGAGACCGACCTCCACATGAAGACGGTGGAGGAGGATATTATGGTCCACAGTGTCGAAGGCTGCAGTGAGGTCAAGGAGGACAAGGATGGAGGGAGAACCAGTGTCAGCAGCCATGAGGACATCATTTGTTACTCTCAGCAGTGCAGTCTCAGTACTGTGAGCTGCTCTGAATCCAGACTGGAATTTCTCATACAGGGAGTGTTGTTGTAGGTGGTCCTGCAGCTGAGCAGCAACTGCTTTCTCCAGCACTTTGGACAGAAATGGGAGGTGGGAAATTGGGCGGTAATTAGAAAAAATGTCGGGATCCAAATTAGATTTTTTCAGAAGAGGCCTAATGATGGCAGTTTTTAGAGGCAATGGAACATGACCAGATTGTAGAGACTTGTTTATTATTTGTGTGATTAATGGGCTTATTGCAGAGTGATTGGATTTTATGAGAGACGAGGGGAAGGGATCCAGGGCGCAGGATGAAGGCTTCATTTTCTTGAGGATGGTCTCTACCTCACTCTGAGCGACTTCATCAAAGCTGCTCAGGGTCCCAGAAAGCAGACGGGTAGATGGTACACTAAGATCAGGGAGGTTGTGGAGCTGAGATCTGATAGTGTCAACTTTGTTTTTAAATGATGAGAGGAACAGGTTGCATTTTTGAACAGAGTCCTCATGAGTTTGTTTAATGGGATTAAGCAGATGAGTTATTGTGGAGAAGAGCTGTTTAGAGTTTCCAGGGCAGGTGTTGATGATGTTGGAATAATATTTGGAGCGTGCTTCTTTAAGAGAATAGGCGTACGCTTTCTGATGTTCTTTGTACGCTTGCTTGTGCACAGAGAGACCAGATGATTTTACACGTCTCTCAATAGCACGGCCAGTTGCCTTCATCCTGCGCAGCTCATCAGTGTACCAGGGGGCTGAACGGGAGAAAGACACCAGTCTTGACTTCAGGGGAGCATGTAGGTCCAGAAGCTCCTGGAGAGATTGGTTGTAATAATCCACAGAGTCATCTGCAGATGAGTGATTGACAGCGGTCAGGGTGTGAAGATCAGCAGACAAAACCTCAGGGGAAATGTTTTTATAGTCACGGAACTGGATAGGTCGTTTTGGGTTAGAAGCAGGCGAAGTTGAAGGCACTTCCAGGGAGATGACCCTGTGGTCTGAGACACCCAGGTCATATACAGACAAGTTATTAAGTACAGTGTCTGTAATCACCAAATCCAGAGTATGCCCCCTGTTGTGCGTAGGGGCGTCCACATGTTGGGTGAGGTTGAGAGATTCCAAAAGAGACTTCAAATCTGTAGCCAGAGAGGAAGAGGAATTGTCCATGTGGATATTTAGATCGCCAAGAAAAATAGTTTTTACAGGGGAGGTGCAGAAAAAAGTGAGGAGGTCATGTATTTCTGAGTTAAATGAAACATGTGGTTTGGGAGGTCTATAAATCAATATAACGTTCATCAGGAGTGGGGCTTTGAAGTTGAAGGCCAAACATTCAAAAGAAGAAAAATTATGAGAAGACAGATGTGACAATTTTAAATTACTGCGGTAAATTACAGCCAGACCACCACCGCGGCCAGTGCTGCGGGCTCTCTGCAGATAACTGTATCCAGATGGACAAGCTTCATTCAGAGAACTGAACACGTCTGGTTGATGCCAGGTTTCTGTGAGGCACATGAAGTCCAAGTTTTTCTCCAGGATGTGATCATGAATTAGACATGATTTATTGGATAGTGATTGTACATTGAAAAGTTCTATTTTAATGCTAGTTGGTGTAGGAGCTTTTTGAACCGGTTTAAGCAGACTGAAATCCACTCCACGTTTTCCTTGCCACCTCGTGCGCTGCGGACTACAAGGGACTACAGACGCAGCGTTCTGATGACGTAGTTGAGGTGCGACACGTCTCCCGGACGGAATCAATTCAGAGCGAGAATAAACAGATTTCTTTCGAGAGCCTCTATGGATGTAACGAGGTCTACGCAGAAGTCCCAGTTGTTTGATGATGGAAACAGAAGATGGAATGGAGCAGTTGTTAAGTCCAAGCAGCTGCGAAGCGGAGTAGGTCAACATCACACCAGCCAAACCGGGGGAAGCTAGCACAGAGCTAGCCGCTAACAGCAGACCCACGGCTCCGAGAGAAATAACCAAGAAGCAGTGAGATGTAACTTGAATGAGCATGACTCGAAGAGGACCACAGGAGAAAGTCCAGAACGGTCCAGACCACACAGGAGGTTGACAGAAGCAGCAGGTAAGCAAAACAAAAAACTGCAGCCACGTAGTTCTCCAAGCAAAGTTTGTGCAAGGTTTGTGCTGGAGTTTGACAGGAGACAGACAGCCCAATATTCCGGTTAGGAAGTACTAACCAAGCTGTTCGTAAAGTCCTTGATAAAAAATTAAAAAACCACTGAACAAAAGTCCAGATAAACGTCCAAAAATTAAAAATAGCAACAGTAAAACAACTTTTCAGCGTGGAGAAGCGGCGAACATCGCGCCAGCGTCCTCTCCATTAACGCACCTGATAACTTCAACAGCTTACAGTGTGTACATAAACATGTAGTGATTACACTGTGTTGGTTTGAAAAATATCTGCTTTGTGGTTTCTGATATATTTGATATATGTATATATATCTTATAAAATATATCTACATATAAAACTGTTTCTAGACTGAATTACCGGTAACCATGTTTTTCTTTTTTTACAGTTAAGACGAAGAAGTCAACACCAGAATTTATCAACTTTTGTCTTCTGGAGGAAGCACATGAGACAACAAGAAAAAAATCATTTAGGTGTATGCAGTATTTATTTTTGTGCTTTTTTCACTTCTTAGTTTTCATAATAAACTTTTTTTTCTTAAGTGGTCTCATTGAACAATAATTTCCTAAACATATTTTACAATGTTAAGTGTGTACAGTATAGTGTTTGTTTAAAAACATACTGGAAGTTAAGAATATTTTCCATTTGCATTTGACCTTTAAAGAATCATAAGAAAAAAGATTATTAGATTTGAACAGCCATCCATCCATCCTTCCTGATGTCGTGTCATGGGTAGTGCAGCAGCTTTTCCAAGGATGCACAGACGTCAAATACGTCAACATCAACCCATCCATCCATCCATCCATCCTTCCTGATGTCGGGTCGTGGTGCAGCAGCTTTTCCAAGGATGCACAGACGTCAACATCAACCCCGATGAAGCTGTTCTTGGATGCCTAAACGAGTTTCCTGATCAACAAACATTTAATTATTAATACTTTGTTTTTACGTTTAAAGAAACATGCTTTTAATGTTTAACGGACAGTTTAAACCAAATTATCCATTTGCATTTGACTTTGAATTATCCCTGACAAAATATTACCGTTTAAATTTAATGAAATACAAACATTTAATATTACAGGGCCAATTGAAACCTAATTAATTCCTAATCTGTACCTTACTGTAAAAATAGTTTAACTGATTACAGGGCAGTGCGATCGATGTGTTAAGCAATGTTAACAGGAACCTTGTGCATATATGAGAATAATCTTTATTATAAAGAAACAAAATGGAAAACACATGGGTTTAAAACAAGCTGAAAAGGCAATAAAGTAAGATTAGAGCATTAAATAGCTCAAGGGACATTACCGCCAACAGGTGGTGAGACAAGGTCCTGCAGGGTGTTCTTCTTCTAACGTTTAGTGGTGGCTAGTAAATAGCTTGAGGTAACACTACCGCCACCACGTGGTAGGACGAGTGAGATTCTACACCCCGCCCACAGAAGGGCTGCAGTAGTGAATGGAGACAAACCTACATGTGAGCCGATCCGAACTGAACCAGACCGGACCAGACTGAGCCGCTCTGGGCCGAGCAAGTGGAAAAGGGGCATATGTAAGCCCCATTTACCATCTTTTACCCACTTCTTCCATTTTTGGGTCACGGGGTTGCCAATGCCCATGTCCAGCAATCACCATGCGAGTGGCGGGGTACACCCTGGACAGGTCTCCAGTCCATCACAGGGACACATGGAGACAAACGAGACAAACAACCACTCACTCTCTCTCACCTAGAGACAATTTAGATTTACCAATCAGTCTAACATGCATGTTTTTGGTCTGTGGGAGGAAGTTCAAGTTGTGTTTTATTTATCATATGCAGGTTAACACAGGATTAACAGTACAGGGAACCCCCGACCTACGACTCCACCGACCTGCGAACCACGGGACCTACGAACGAGCCAAAGTAGAAGAGTGCCATCGACGTACGGCAGAAAATACGTGACCTACGAACGAGCCCCATTACAAGTATATAATCGAGCTACGGCGTAACTGCGTCACACACGGCAATCGGCGAGGTGGGGGAGGGGATTGCCCCTTGGCTGTTGTTAGTTGGGCATGGGCGTGACACTGCGCATGACAGTGGAAAAGTAAATGCTCCCAACATTCATTGTTGAGCAATGGCTAAGCAGTTCCATCAGATGCAGGTTTGATCATGAGAAAAACATCTGTCTACCTACACTTCAGTCAAAGTAAGGCAATTTTGTTTCATTTTTCTGCTGCTTCTAGCTTTTTCTGAGTTCATGGACTTCTTTCTCATGCACATGGACACTCATCAACGCACTGGTTTCAAAAACATGATGGTTGCAACATGTTTCTGATAGATGTGATGCTGCTGATGGATTTATGGATTCATGTGTGATTGTTGACATCATTTTGCTGATGTGAGTCCCTGATTTGCTGCTGTTCTGATGTTAAAAGCTGCACTTTGAGAAGTGTTCATGTGTGATTGTTGACATCATTTTGCTGATGTGAGTCCCTGATTTGCTGCTGTTCTGATGTTAAAAGCTGCACTTTGAGAAGTGTTCATGTGTGATTGTTGACATCATTTTGCTGATGTGATTTCCAGCTGATTTCCTGCAGTTCTGATGTGAAGTTACTGATGTACAGTTACTGTGTGTGTTTATGGATGCATGTGTGGTGTAATGGTTTAGATAAGTGTTTGTAAATAAAGTTCTGTGCATGTTTATGGCCCAGTATGTCAGTCTCATGCTGTTAAATGTGTGCGCGGCGCACCGTTAGCGGTATTTCCGCGACCTACGAACGGAATAACGACCTACGAACGGGACGCAATTTTCACCCCCTACCTACGACAGGATCGAGCTGCGAACGGTTCTTAGGTCCCGAACTCGTTCGTAGGTCGGGGGTTACCTGTATAATGAAATGCTTAGTATGAGAAGAACCAATTTGACTCGCTAAAAAAAAAATCAAAGAACAAGCCAACAAGAAATACTAAAAGCATGCAATAAGGGTACCCTAAAAAAGTACAAAAAGTGAAAAAGTAATTATAATATTTACAATGTCCTAAAGAGAGATAGTGAACAACAACATAGTAGATTATAATGGTGCAGCATACAAAGTATTATCTGGGTGTCCAAATACTTCTTTAAAAAGTCTTCAGTTGATCCAAAATGCTGCCTCCACACTCTTAACTGGAGTTGGTAGGAGAGATCATATCTCTCCAGTTTTATCTTCTCTCCATTGGCTCCCTGTCAAATCCAGAATAAAATTCAAAATCTTACTTCTAACCTACAAAGCTCTCAACAACCTAGCTCCATCTTATTTACAGATATTACCGTTCCATATTTTACTAACAGAGCACTTTGCTCTCAAACTGCAGGTTTACTTGTGGTTCCTAGAGTTTCTAAAAACAGAATGGAGGAAGATCTTTCAGTTCTCAGGCTCCTCTCTTGAGGAACCAACTTCCAGTTTCTGTCCATGAGGCTGACACATTGTCCAGTTTGAAGACTTTCCTTTCTGATAAATCCTATAGTTAGTGTCGGCTTGGGTTTCCTGAGCTGTCTTATAGTTATGCTGCTACAGGCTTAGACTGCTGGAGGACAAACTGACCACACTTGTTCACTCTGCTGCTGTCTTTACTTGCTCTTCTCTACCCGTTTTGTATTTGTAATTATTCCTATCCTACACGTTTATTTATTTGGGCAGCACGGTGGCACAACTGGTAGAGCTGCTGCCTCTCAGCGAGAAGGTTGCCGGTTCAAATCCCGGTCCGGGGCCTTTCTGGGTGGAGTTTGCATGTTCTCCCCGTGCATGCGTGGGTTTCCTCCGGGTACTCCGGTTTCCTCCCACAGACCAAAAAACATGCTTGTTAGGCTGATTGGTGACTCTAAATTGACCCTAGGTGTGAGTGTGAGAGTGGATGGTTGTTTGGTGTGAGTGAGACAGGTCCCTCTTGTAAATGAGTCCCCGTGACTCAACGAGGCTAGCCTGTATAAATAAAGGTTGAATGAATGAATGAATTTATTTAGCCTTGCCTGGACCTGTCATTCTGTGTTTGTCTCTCCTTCCTGTCTTCTCAAACCCAGCCGCTCGAAGCTTATGGTCGCTCATCCTGAGCCTGGTTCTGCTGGAGGTTTCTTTCTTCTAAAAGGGAGTTTTTTCTTTCCACTGTTGCCTTTGTGCTTGCTCAGGATGGGAGACTTTGAAGAAGTGAAGATTCAACTTGTCTGCTGGATTCCTTAGAGAAATTTACTAACTGGCTTTTCTATATATGTGAATGTTCCTGTTCAGTGCTCTGAGATAACTTTGTTGGGACTTGGAGCTATATAAATAAACTGAACTGATCTGAATTGAATCCGTGTAGAGTTGCATTTGGGCCCAAAAAATCCGACCCGAACCGGCCCCAGCCCGTAGCCATCATTTCCAAACCCCACCCGATCCGACGAATTAACAGTGATTACAGGTCAGAACCTTGAAAAAAAAGAAAACTGAAATTTTTATTAAGCTTTGACTGATTATATAATTAACAGTCGGCAGACGTGAGCAGATAAAGGGGCAGGAGATCGGAGCTGTTTGTCCTTTCATGGCTGTCAAAGTGCATTAAATCTCTGCTTCTGCCTGCATTGGACCCTGCTCTGACATGTCAGATATTTTGTGATCTCACCTGTTTGGGTCGTAGGCTGCACGCATCTGCTGACACAATTAAAAGCTCGACACCGACCTGGCCCGCACATTAAGCACATTATTATGGCCCGGCCCTAATACAGGTCGGGCGGGGCCGAGCTCCGGGTTTGGGTTAGAAATGACAGCTCTAAATCGGTGCCAGAGGGTTTGCATTTGATTCTCAAATTGATTTAGCTTCACAGCGCAGGTACAAGCATTTGGCTTCTCACAATCAAACTGTACCCAAACGTCAGCTGACTTGTTGCTGTCACCAACACCAAAATAATGTCATCTTTATTGTCTGGATATCTATCAAGCCTCCATACTGTGACCATTTAGTTGCATTCTTCATGAAAACAAATGGTAAAATGACTGTACTGATGTAGCACCTTTCTGCCTTATCAAGACACTAAAATTTGTGTCCTCATGTATTCATTCATACATCACTCTATTAGATCTATACAAGAATAATCAGAGTTTTGTCACATTCAGGCACTGATGGGACACACATCGGAGGTAATGAGAGGTTCAGTGTCTTGCCCAGGGACACTTCAGCATGTGACTGCTGGTGGAAATGAACCTCCAACTCTTGTATTGGAGGACGACTGATCTAACCACTCAGCCACAGCCGCCCCAAAAATACCAGTATCATTTAGAAAAATGCACTGATGTGTTTTGAGAATGTATTTTAGTTTCTACAGGTAAAGTGATGGAATAGTACTGGGGCCAGTAATGACTTGTTCTGCGATGTTTCCCCCTCTTGTTTCCAGGTTCCCTCTGTACTATGAGCTGAAGATAGCTTTTGTAGTTTGGCTGCTGTCCCCCTACACCAGAGGAGCAAGTCTTATTTACAGGAAATGTCTGCACCCCCTGCTGTCATCAAGAGAGAGAGTAAGATTATTGATATTTTTAACAAAAGTCTTGCTTTGGTTCTACAAGAATGAACTACCCACTAAAATGTTTCCATCTCCATCAAGGAAATCGATGAATACATTGTGCAAGCCAGAGAGAGAAGCTATGAGACGATGGTGAACTTTGGAAAGCAGGGACTGACCATTGCAGCCACTGCTGCTGTCACCGCTGCTGTTAAGGCAAGTTTTCATAAAAACTCTGAGCAGCATTCTTTAAAAGGTTTTCTTTGGTTATTTTTTATTGGAAAACAACTTGGCTGAACCCCAACAGGTGCTGGTGTTAAAAAATAAAAACCAAGGTGGGAAAGATGGTCATGTTATTTGTTCAGATTTTCCTCATCTTGAGAATTCAGAAGTCAAAATGATCAAAATCCCTAAAACTTAGTGAGAAGGTTCAAGTTTTTTTTGCCTTCCATGTCCATTCTCACCACAGACTTGTGTTGTGTGTGGGCTCCTGCTGCCCTATTGAAAGACTACAAGGGTGGCATCTCACAAAGGTTTAGACATGAAGATGCAGGAGTCTCTAGATTCAGCATCCGAGGTGTAGACCTGAAAACCTGTAGTGCTTTGTGCATATTACAACAATCCTCTCGTCTCAGGCAAACAGAGCCTTCACATAGAGTTTAACATGAAGCACTGTGACCCTAACCCACATACAACCACCCAGGCTCATGTAAATGCACAGTGTGTCCTCCATTAGATGCCATCAGTGCTGGAAATGCAGTCTAATGGGTCTACTCTACGAAGCATCTTCTGCTGACCTTCACTCATTCTTTAGTTTTAGCAGGTCACTTTTGTAAATGAGTCCACGAGGCTCAATGAGATTTACCTGACTAAATAAAGGTTGAATGAATGAATGAACTAACTATTGTAAGTGGCAGTCGGGTGCTCCAGCAACAGCCTGATGACACCACTGCTTCACTTGTTGTGCTACCACTTATGTTCTGTGGTGCTCATTGTAGATTTGCCAGCTTCTTGGAAATCTAATCCCACCACTGGTCTGCACGTGCACCAGGGTTTCAGACCTTTTTATGTCGGCGTGCATATGAGCCAAATATTTTGTCTTTTTGCTAAATAATATAAATGAAGTTTCAAAAAGGCATGTCTGCCAAGTTCTGTAACTCTTTGTGACTTTTGTTTTTGTTTCTTTTGTGTACACTTGACATCTTCAGGGTTTCTGTGCTTCAGCAGACTTCTCTGGGAGGTAAAAATGGAACGAATGTTTGTTCATTTCATCCGACACTCATCCAGTCATGCACCCCATTGTTAAATTTCAACACTGTTTATTCCTTTAATAGACCTGCAGTGTTGTCGTTTAACTACAGAACCATCAGTTTGTTTGTTTTGTTAAATATCACAGTTTGGAACTTGATTTTTATTTTCATAAATATACTGTAAAGCACTTTTGTCATTTAACAAATTGTTTCATTTCCACTTTTTTGCAAATGTTTTTTTTTTTCTCCAGATTTTTGGGGTGGGTCACACTTTACTGTTACCGTAGTCATTTGTGAAATATTTCTATAGTGGCTGCATGAGAAGTGTTAAACTTTATTTTTATAATCATTTTATTTTCTCTCATTGAAAGAGTCGTTCATTTCATTCATGTTTTCCTATTGTGACTTGGTATACGTGTGTTTATAATCATCAAGCCAGGTCAATGGATCAGTTCCTTTTAACATAATTAACTTTATTATTAGTGATCAAATGGAAATCGCTTGTATCACTCACTCTGCTTCATTTTTTATTTTTGTTTCAATTTGGTAATTTTGTCAGAATTGCATATCAAGCTCCACTAGAATGAAATGTTAATTAAAAAAGTTAAGGATTTTCCATCCATTATCTTTTACCTGCTTCTTCCTTTTCGGGTCGCGGGGGTCACTGGTACCCAAGTCCAGCAGTCACTGTTTGAGAGGTGGGGGACACCCTGGACAGGTCTCCAGTCCATGACAGAGACATAGAGACAAACAACCATTCACTCTCTCACTCACACCTAGAGACAATTTAGAGTTACCAATCAGTCTAACATGCATGTTTTTGGTCTGTGGGAGGAAATTGGAGTAGTCGGAGAAAACCCACACATGCACGGAGAGAACATGCAAACTCCACCCAGAAAGGTCCTGGGCTGGGATTTGAACCAGCGACTTTCTCGCTGAGAAGCAGCAGCTCTACCAACTGCACCACCTTAAGGATTTTCATCAGAAATGTAAAAATAGTCCAAGCTCTGAGCACATCACTGGCCAGTTGTCCCACAACAAGGAACCAGCTCTTTTGCTGGTCTGATCACTTCTGCTTTTGAGTTTGGTTTGTGGGGAATCCAAGAGTGTCAGATTACTGGTCCTGAGCGTTCTTGCTGCTGGTTTGGTGGTGTAAAAAAATCCTTCAAACCACCAGGAGCCAGCCTATTCAGTACCTTTTAATACTTTTAGTAAAATCTATTTAGTAATGAACAGGAAGTCATTGAAGCCTTGCTGCAGAGCAGTTAGCATAACCTACAGGATATTTTAAATAAAAAATCCATGCAGATCGTGCAGCTCATCCATCCATCAGTCAATTGTGTGTCATGTCCAATCTTACTTTGAAAAACTGCGATCGAGCGAGTCTGTAAAAAAGAAACCACAAAGTAGCGAGGACTACTGTAGTGCATGCACCAAAAGCTTATTTGATATGCCCAGCCAAACGTTTATGTATAAACCAGTCACATCAACTTACATCATTCAAGGGTCTATATTAAGGAAACAAAGTTTTCTATTTTGAAATGGGATCTTAAAACACCAAATTAATATAGTTATAAGGTCTATAGACCACCACTGTGCCTCTAGTGGAAAAACAAACAGAGGTAGTGAAATACCTCTAAGAACAGCCAGGCAGCCCACGTCAGTCTGACGTTCAATCTTCAGTTTATTCATAAGCACCAATTCACAGCTAATGTTATCTCAGGACACTGTACAAAGAAGTCATGATCATAGACTGAATTAAAATATTTGTTATATGAAAAAACCTCTGTCAACGTTCCTTTGTTCCCTAAAATGACTTTTTAATGCCTTTACATTTAAATACACTGCCTGGCCAAAATACAAGTCACCACCTGGATTTTACTAAACAAACAGGTACGAGCCTCCTGTTGGATAATTACTGCATGGGTGATTATCTTTCAACTGCAACAAGTTATTTAACCCCAATTGATGCAATGAGTTGCTTCTCATTTCTTAAACCACCATGTGGAAAGACACATGGCATGGTCCTGGAAAATATGTCAAGTCTGTTTGAGAAGGGTCAAATCATCCATCCAGCCATTCATCCATTCTCTTCTGCTTATCCGGGGTCGGGTCGCGGGGGTAGCAGCCTTTAGTAGGGAGGCCCAGATATCCCTCTCCCCAGCCACTTGGGCCAGCTCCTCCGGGGGAACCCCAAGGCGTTCCCAGGCCAACCAAGAAACATAGTCCCTCCAGGGTGTCCTGGGTCTTCCTCTGGGTCTCCTCCCGGTCAAATCACTGGCATCAAGCAGAGAAAACATCTAAGGAGATTGCAGAAACTACTAAAACTGGGTTAAGAACTGTCCAATACATTATTAAAAACTGGAAGGATAGTGTGGACCCATCGTCTTCCAGGAAGAAATGTGGCTGGAAAAAAATCCTGAATGATCGTGATCAGCGATCACTTAAACATTTGGTGAAATCAAATGGAAGAAAAACAACAGTAGCACTCAGGGCTATGTTTAATTCATTCATTCATTCAACCTTTATTTAGTCAGGTAAATCTTTTGAACCTCATGGGCTCATTTACGAAAGCGACCTGCTAAAACTAAAGAACAATGAACAGCAGTGGTAGAATTTCCTTAAACAATAAACAATAAACAAACAAACAATAAACAATAGAAAACAAAAGAGAGAAAAAAACAAAAGAAAGTTTTTTTTTATTTTTTTTTTTTTTTTAACAAAGTATCAAACTAGCAAAACATTATAAGGTAGACGTATAAAATCAAAGACAGGAACAAATCTGCATTGGTTTTTGCCAGGATTCCAACAGATTCTGAAAACCATTTAGAGAAGTCAAGGTCGAGAGCTTCAGATCTTTTTGTAAGATATTCCATGAAGCAGGAGCGGAGTAGGAGAAGGCCCTTTTTCCAAGTTCAGTCCTCACTGACGGAACACTGCAGGTAATCATGTCCTGAGAGCGCACACTGTAGCTGCACTCACGCAAAGACATGTAGGAGGAGATGTATGAGGGCAGCAGACCAAGAAGTGATTTAAAGATGAAAATGTACCAGTGGAAGAGTCTGCGTGAGGTTAATGATGTCCAGTTAACCAGTGAATACAGGGTGCAGTGGTGGGTACGATAATCACAACCAGTTATGAATCTTAGTGCACCATGATAGACAACATCCAACATCCGCAGGGTGCTTGTAGGAGCATTCATGTAGAGAATGTCACCGTAATCAATGGAGGGAAGGAAAGTCACAGACACAAGGCGTTTCCTAACATTCAGTGATAGACATGATCTGTTTCTGAAAAAGAAACCCAGTTTAACTTTCAGTTTCTTCACTAGGTTTTCCACGTGGAGTTTAAAAGAGAGATGTGAATCGATCAGGATACCCAGATATTTATAGGAATCAACAAACTCAATAGGGACACCATTTGAAGATAAAATCAGAGGAGGATCTGCTGGAACCGCCTTCCTATTTGAAAAAAACATCCCTTTTGTTTTATCAGCATTTAGGACAAGTTTGAGACGGAACAAATCTGACTGGATGATGTCAAAAGCGGATTGCAGTAACTGGAAAGCCTTAGCAACTGTTTTAGCTCGGCAGTAAACAACTGTATCATCAGCATAGAAATGTAAGGATGCATCAGGGATGCAGTGACCTACATTAGCTATGTAGATTGTAAAGAGAGTGGGTCCTAAAACTGAGCCTTGTGGTACACCATTTTTAACTGTTAAATAGCTGGAAGAAGTACCGTTATGTTGAACACATTGCCTCCGAATTGGAAAGATGGTTAGAAAACCAACCGATGGTGTGATCAGAGAAACCGATTTCTGAGAGCTTATGACACAGGATGTTATGATCCACAGTGTCAAAAGCTTTAGACAGGTCTAATGGTGCATTCAGACCAAACAGCGTTTCAACGGCAGGAGCGTCCAGTTTACATGTAAAGTCAATGGGGGACGCGCTTCCAGCCACGTCTTGGCGTCTGGAGTCACGTCGCGTGCGTGTTGAGCGTGCTGGAAAGCGTTTTCCGTGCACGTGAACCGGCTTCAGCCTCCAAACCGCGCATTCAACATGCTGAAGATTTCGCCGTTCAAACTTTCAGACGCCGCTCAACTCTCCCTGATTGGTTGGTGTGTCAACCAATCAGGGAGAGTCGAGGGGAGAAGAGAGGAGGAGAAGAGAGGGGGAGAGTCCCTATGTGACGCGGAAACGAGGGGGCGCGCGCACTATGTGACGTATTGTTTGTGGGACACAGAAAAGACCCGCGAGGTCGTGTACTATGAAGAGAAACTCATTGTAGCTGTGTGTTCGCGACAAGTCCTTCACGACCAGTCAAGTCTGCTCCACAGAGACGGAAATAAAAAGCTCCTCGCCTGGCGGAGTGCGCAGGACTCTGTATACCGGTAAGCTCCTCCCACACACCCAGCAGCTGTTTCGCGTTCTGGCGTTCAGGTCCAAGTAGGTCTGGAGACCAAGTGCATCCACTTGCGTGCGTGACGAGCTTTTTGGAGGTTGAAACGCTGTTTGGTCTGAATGCACCATAAGAAAAGTGCAGCACAATAGTCTTTAGCATCCAATGCTTCAACAACATCATTCAGAACCTTCAGAGAAGCAGTTGTTGTGCTGTGTTTTTTCCTGAAACCAGATTGATGGAGAGGTAAGATGTTAAATGAGTCCAGATAATTTTTGATCTGAGAGTTTATCAGTTTTTCTTGAACCTTGGCTAAGATGCAGAGTTTAGAGATCGGTCGATAATTGTTCAGTGAGGTGGGGTCACCTCCCTTCAGCAAAGGAAGAACAAAGGCTGTTTTCCAAGCATCCGGAATGGTGTTTTGGCTTATGGACAGATTAAAGATGTGGGTCACAGGGACTGTGATGATATGAGCAGCCAGCCTTAAGAAATAAGGTGGAAGTTCATCTGGACCTGCAGATTTTTTTGGATCAAGATCATTTAACAGTTTATTTACCTCACTGACTGAGAACGGAGAAAAAGAGAAGGTGTGATTAACAGATGGTTGACTTGTAGGAGGGATTTGATTTGTAGAAGTTTGATTATTAGATAAAGTGGCTGATTTTCCGTTTGTAACTGTGTCAAATAATGAACTAGAAGCAACAAAATGTTTATTGAAACAGTTCAGGATCTCGTGCTTATTTGACACAGGAACAGAGTCAACAAGAAATTGTGATGGGAGGTCAGATGATTGGGGGGTGCCTGAGAGAGATTTAATGGTTTTCCAGAATTTTTTAGGATCATTTAGATTTTTGGAGGTCTGAGATAAGAAGTAGTTACGTTTTGCGGCTTTAATGGCAGTTGTGCATTTATTCCTTAGCTGCCGAAATTTCAACCAATCAGTGTCTGAGTGTGATTTTCTTGCTGCGGCCCAAAGATGATCTCTCCAGTGCAGGAGATCAGCTAATTCAGGAGTAAACCAGGGGCTGTCTCGGCCCTTTATCCTGAACTGCCGGAAAGGAGCGTGTTTGTTTACAAAGTAAATGAAACTATCATGAAAATAGTTCCAAGCGGTGTTCACGTCATTGATTTGTAGGGTACGTTGCCAGTCAAAGTGGGATAGATCCCAAAGGAATGACTGTTCACTGAAACGTTTCAAATCCCTTTTTTGGATTATTCTGGGCTTAGCAGGTGGAAGTTTAGTAGATCTAAGAGCTGCTATTACGGAATGATCACTCAAAACGTTAGCAAATACACCTATACCAGGAAATTTGTGAGGTGCATTTGTGAAAAACAGATCTAAGGTGGAAGATTTTTCGGGACATTTTATGTTTGGTCTGGTGGGAGAATCGATAAGTTGTGTTAGATTGAGAGATAGGCAACATTCCTTGAATTTATCACAGAGGGGGGTCGACTTATTCCAGTCAATGTTGAAATCTCCTGCCATAACAATCTCATTGTGTTTTAAATTTCCTATGAATTCAGTCAGGGAGGATAGAGCTTCAGGTGTTGCGGAGGGGGGACGATAACAACCTACAACAGTTAAGGGCTGACCTCCTTTCAAACTGATGTTCACAGCTAAAGCCTCAAACTGGTTTGCGATTGTTTTTTTAGATGCAATCCTGGCAGCCAAAGAGTCTCTGATGTAAATAGCGACTCCACCTCCCTTTTTATTACGATCACAACGATAGATCTTAAATTCATTGATTGCCAGGTCATTTTTCAAAACAGATTTTTTGAGCCAAGTTTCAGAGATAACGATCACATCTGCCCCAGAAGAACTGATTAGGATTTTCAATTCATCAAGTTTTTTTATGAGGCTACGAGCGTTTACATGCAGGAAATGGAGACCTGAATTATTTTTAAACTCACTAGGAGTACTGTAGTTAATGGAGGGCCCTGGGTTGGGCTGAATCCCTGAGATCAATAACAACATTAATATCAGACATTTACTTGACTTCTTTGTCAATGATGTGTAGTTACAGGAGTTAACAGTGTGACATTTTGCACCCATAATTGAACCATGAGAAACATTGATGAAGATACGATCATTCAGAACCCAAAAACAATGAAAGTTGCAGTGATGGGCAGATCCAGATGTGTTGATAAGATTCAGTGATTCCAGGTAGTCTGAGAACTGAAAATAATGACAGTAATATGAATGATGGTGAATTACAGCCGAACTGATCTGTTAAGAATCGGAGCGGATTTACCACAGGGCACAGCTGAAATCAGCAACGAACTCAAATCAGAACTCGGAAGATTGGAGCTGCTAAAAACGTCCTTCTGGAAGCAGATGCGCTCCGGGGGAAAGAAAAGGAAGCGGTGCTCTCGTGGAAAGAAGAGAGGTTGCCGTGCAGGAATTATGACGAGACTGCGGGCAGACGCTAAAACCGGTAAACCCCCGATGCCGGCTCTTTTTCTGTCTAACGTTCGCTCGCTCGACAACAAAATGGATCTACTTCGTTTGAGGGTGACCACGTCGGAGGAGATGAGAAGATGCTCCGTGCTTTGTCTTACGGAAACTTGGATCTCTGAGGAAACTCCAGACTCTGTTTACGAGCTGGACGACCGGCTCTTTTTCAGAACAGACCGGTGCACCGAGACTACGGGGAAAACGCGAGGCGGCGGTGTTTGTATTTACGTACACAAAGATTGGTGCACGAACTGTGCTGTGATAAAAAGAGCTTGTTCAGCTGCCGTCGAGTTGATCACAATAAGATGTAGGCCGCACTATATGCCACGTGACTATTCAGTGATCTTAATCAGCGTTATTTACATAGCCCCTGATGCTAATGCTAATGACGCCCAGGGAGAAATTCATGACTTACTCACCTCGCTGCAGTGTAAATATCCTGAGGGGCTTTTCATTGTTTGCGGGGACGTCAATCACGTTGATCTTCAAGTCTCCCTCCCAGCCTTCAATAAGAACGTCTTCACAGCTACGAGAGGAGATAAAACGCTCGACCAAGTCTTCACAAATGTAAAGGGGGCATACACGGCGAAGACACGCCCACCGCTCGGAGCTTCCGACCACGACTCTCTGATTCTGGCCCCAAGAGAACTCCCCCCACTCAGGCGCTCAAAGCCGGAACAAAGAGAAATAACAATCTGGCCTCAAGATAGTTCCCCCATGTTGAGAGACTGTTTTGAGAGGACAAACTGGTCTGTTTTCAGAGAAGCAGCCACTGATGGAAGTTCAGTGGACATGGAACTGTACGCTTCCTCAGTCCTGGGTTACATCAGTACATGCTCTGAAAATGTATCCATAAAAAAATATGTGAAATCCTACCCGAACCGGAAACCCTGGTTAAATAAAGAAGTTCACGCCTTGCTAGCAGCCAGAGACACTGCATTCAAGTCAGGAGATAAAGTGGAGCTGAGAAAGAGCAGGAATGAACTGAAGGATGGCATTAAGAAGGCCAAGGCCACGTATGCACAGAGGATCGAGGGACAGTTCACCTCACAAGACCCACGGAGCATGTGGAAGGGTATTAAATGCATAACAGATTACAAAGGCAAAAACAAACAATGCCCCAGGGACCCATCTCTGCCTGATGCCCTCAATAAGTTTTATGCACGTTTTGATGATCCAAACAGACCAGCTAGCACCAGACTCACCTCATCACCAGATGAAGAGCATCTCAGGGTGTCCGCAGCAGAAGTGAGAGGCAGTCTCAGAAAGATTAATCCTCATAAAGCAACCGGACCAGACAACATCCCAGGGAAAGTTCTGAAGGAATGTGCGGACCAGCTCTGTGAGGTGCTGGCTGACATCTTCACCACCTCACTTGCACTGGAGTCAGTTCCCACCTGCCTGAAGA
>JBBPBX010074738.1:0-17508 GCA_038048925.1 Garcialebias charrua
GAATGAGAACTTGCCGGTGCTCGCTGACTGCGCGCTGGCAGAGCCCTTTTATAGGGCTCTGCGCGCTGGGACAGGTGGGGGCGTGGCTTAGGGTCCAAAACTCCGTCCCTTCTGTTCTCTGATTGGTCCGGTCAAAAATCGGCCGGAGAAATCGTTGTCTATGGGAGGAATCCCAGACTGTGCAGTGAAGGGAAATGAGAATTGAGCGGAGCTGTGCAGGAAGGCGAGGGCCAGGCTAGCACTGAACTAACACAGCGCCCAAACAATTACATGGACACACTAACTCTGCCAGCTCCAAAAAACAAACAAAACACTCACCAGTTCCCACGGTTAAAACACATACTCAGCAGAAGTTTTCTGCCCCACAAATACCGTATTTTCCGGTGTATAGGTCGCACCTTTTTATGTTTTTTTTTCCAAGGCCTGCGACCTATACTCAGGTGCAACCTATATATGGCTTGTTATCACTTTCGGTGAAACAAATTTTTAAATCCAGCTCATTTCACAATTACGTTAATTTATTAAGGAAAAGTTCAGCTCAGACATATATTTGCTATAATTTTTATCAAACAAATAATTGTTTTTAAGTGTTAATCTTCTTTAAAGCCTTGCTGTGCGCTCCTGTGGCAGACATTTGCAGCAGAGTTAAACGTAGGTGCGACCTATACACCAGTGTGACCTATCTAGGGATTTTTCCAATCTATTGGTGATAATTGGACAATGCGACCCGTACACAGGTGCGACCTATGCACCAGAAAATACTGTACACATCTGAGAATTGAGAGGCATGTCATCACATGTGGCAAACAGCATTAGATAGAGGCTTACAAACAACTTGAAGCCTCTCCTGCAGAAGCAACTGTAAAGCCTCTCCCACCTTGCCTGATGAGCACCAGCTGATTTGATGAGATACTGATGGTTGCATACTGTTACCAGTCAGGTGACAAAGAAACCATGCTAGAACAAACACGTTGAATGGTGTTTGTTCTTGCTTGTTTTCTTTTTACTCAATAAAATCAAAGAAAAGAGGACTTTTTTTAAATGTTTGAATTAATGAAATAATTAACAATAAAAAATATTTTAGAAATTACTTATTAAGAACCTAAATTCAACAAAAAAATAAAATGTAAGGGGGAAAATACTATTGTAATAAATAACAAAATTATTCTGATAGGAATGGAGAAAATTACTCTGGTTACAAATAGAGTTTTACAGGAAAACCAGATCTGTTTTTTAAAATACCACGGGTCTGTTAGCAAAACATCTCGCTGACCACACAACTTTTTCAACAACAGGGGCGCCTCCAGGATGTTTTCAGAGAAGGTGGCCAGATGGGGGCCATTGATAATGATAGGGTGGCACACACAAAAACAAACAAACATGAAAGCCTCAATGGAAATTTTGTTACACTGTTGCCCTAAAAACTGTAAGCGGAATGAAAACACTGGAATATAGAAGTTAAGGAATCATCTTCTAGAAAACCTGCTTTGTGTCCAGACACTCGGAAGGATTTTTTTTTCTTCTGGCCAACAGGTTAGGTTTATTTGTCATATGCAAAATCAACACAAGGTCAACAATGCAATGAAATACTTAGGACGAGAAGAACCGTCTCGACTTGACAAAAAAAAAAGAAAGTCAAACGGGGGTCCAGCAAGTTTAAACAGTTTTCCATTGCCCCTCTTCCCTCCCCCTTGGTAGCGCACCTGTATAAAAGTAATTTATTTTCCTCTACTCTCCCTGCCCTGGTTCTCCTTGTCCTCCTGCTTTGCTCTCTCTGTGTGTCTTGGAGCTCCTGGTACACATCTCCCAAACGAAAAAATACTATTATGGACCTGGTGAGCTGGACTTTCAATGCAATAGACAAAATCTTTCCAACAGAACGACAGGGTCCTGGAGAACCCTCTTGTCTGGCTGAGATATACACTGCGGGGTACGTCAGAGATCTGTGGGTAGTTTGGCAGCTGATGTGTCTCTCAGTTCTGTCTCAGGAGGATGCTGAAGACGTTTATATATTTGGATTTATGATAGCAGAGTTTTTGCTCTTTGGCATTGGCGGGGCTCCGTTTGAACAACTTTTGAAGAAGACTTCTGCAGCAGTTTCGGCCATGGCAAAGCTTCTGAGCCTGTGTGAAAGTTTGGTTTGTGCTTTGAGTACTCAAAATCAGCTGATTTACGAGCTAAACCGTAAGAGGGAGGCAATTTGTGAGAATTGCAGGCCACATGCGGCTTCTAGGACTCTCCAGCATGTTAGAATTGACCTTGAAGAAGGCTTATAACATGGATCAGTGGAGTGGATACCCATAAATCTGATCATTTTGGAAAGAGAAAGTTCCAGCAGGACTCAAGGCTGACGAGGAAAAAAAGCAGTCAGCCTGAACAAAATCAACTATTGTGGCTTATCTGAATCTGACTCCCCCGTTTGGCCTCGGACTATCAAATTTCTCCTGGGACATGGGTAACTAGGGACAAAGCTTCGTCTATCGCAACCCAACCCCCCTCCGAGAACTTCTGTGCAGGCTCATCAGAACTGCCGGCTGAACAACAACAACATCATCAAGACCGTGGCCTATCTGAAAGTGCTTCATGGACAAATCTCAACAACTTGACATCAAATGCATGTGTAATCATGTTTTTAAATGTGCTACTGGTAGAGTTTTTTGATGTCTCAAATCATGTCCTGATAGGACATGATGTGAAAGAGCTTTTTTGTAGTACCACTATCCATCCTCATGGCTCTTACCTTTTTCTATCTAAAATTATTCTGATACAGAATAAGGGGCCGTGCTATTATAGCAGCAGCTACGTGCACTCAGCTCATCTTTCGGACAACTGTACTAACATAATCTCACTGTATCTCTGTACAATGATAATAAATCTTATTCTGATTCTTCTGATTCTGAAACCGGAAACGGGGGCACCTGCAGACTTTTTTCAAAGGAGCAGCTAGATGGGGACTGCTGGAAATTTCCTTGTGGCAGCTCAAAAGCAAAATTTGCTGCTTTAAAAGATTTACTGATGCAAGTTAATCGGTAAACAATGGAATTTGATTTATTCAACTGAAAAGTCAGAGTCACTACTCCAGGGCTGGCCCAAGCCTCCATGGGGCCCTAAGTAAAATTTGGTTTGGGGCCCCCTATTTTTGCTAATAATGTGGATTAATGCAATCAACAGTCAGATGATCAGATCATTCACCCACCTAACAAACTAATATATAATAAAGTATTGATAAAACAACCTATAAACAAACTGGTAAAATATAACTTTCTCTGCATTCAATGACTACTTCTAAAAATTAAATATTTCATGATTGAGTAATTTGGCATTATAAACATAAAAACTATTTGATTTGACTGATACATTAATATTGAAGGACACAACTGTTGTCACGTTTTGGTGTGGTTTAGACCCAAGGCTGCAGGCAGCACGACGACTCGGCAGGTAAAATAAGAATGTTTAAAATAAAGAACATGAAATAGCTGACAGGGCAGCAAACTTACATACTCAGGGAATCAGAAGCCCCTTTCATAAGACGGCTCAGTCCGGGCCTGATGCGTGTTCAGTCCTAATAATAATGATAATAATGAATTCAATTTATAACTCACTTTTCATTAGTGAAAATCTCAAAGTGCTACACACATTGAATGCTACACACATTCATACACCGGTAGCGGCAGACTACCATGCAAGGTGCTTTCCAGTCCTACCGGGAGCAACTCGGGGTTAAGTGTCTTGCCCAAGGACACAACAACGCATGGTGTGGGGAACCGGGATTCGAACCGCCAACCTTCCGATCGGGGGACGACTGCCATTACCACTGCGCCACGGCCGCTCCTCCAACGAGCATTCAGGAAAAACACGAAGGCGGATAGGCGAGTAAATTTTACTCGCCTCTGATGCGCCTGATCCGCGAGCAGAGGTAGTATCAGGCCCGGATCTGTCGACTTGTGAAAGGTGTGGGGGTGCTGCGGCTTCAAACTGATTTGAATAATGGGAGGAATAATGACGTACTCTCCCGGCGCCCACTGTTGCGCTCTATTTAAATGTGTAAAGCGGTGCTCTCGAGGGAAAAAGCGTGGCTGTCGAGCAGGAATTATGACGAGACTGCGGGCAGACGCTAAAACCGGGAGACCCCCGATGCCGGCTCTTTTCCTGTCCAACGTGCGTTCGCTCGACAACAAGATGGATTTGCTTCGTCTGAGAGTAACAACGTCGGAGGAGATGAGGAGATGTTCGGTGCTTTGCCTCACGGAAACATGGATCAATGAGGACACTCCTGACTCTGTTTATGAGTTGGATAATAAGCTATTTTTCAGAACGGACCGGTGCATCGAGACTACGGGGAAAACGCGAGGCGGAGGCGTCTGCATTTACGTTAACAAAGACTGGTGCACGAACTGTGCCGTTATCAGCAGGATCTGCTCAGCTGCTGTGGAGCTTTTAACAATAAGATGTCGGCCACATTATCTTCCCCGCGACTATTCAGCGATAATAATAAGCAATGTTTACATAGCACCCGATGCTAATGCCAACGACGCCCAGGGAGAAATTCATGACTTACTCACCTCGCTGCAGTGTAAATATCCTGAGGGGTTTTTCATTGTTTCCGGGGACTTCAATCACGTAGATTTACGTGTCATTCTTCCAACCTTCAATCAGCACGTTTTCACAGCAACACGAGGAAATAAGACACTAGACCAGGTCTACACGAATGTGAAGGGGGCGTACACGGCGAAGCCACGCCCACCGCTCGGGGCTTCCGACCATCGCTCCCTGCTATTGGTCCCTAGACAGCTCCCCCCACTCAGACGTCACAAGCCGGAACAAAGAGTGATCACATCGTGGCGCCAAGATAGTTCCCCCATGCTAAGAGACTGCTTTGAAAACACAAACTGGTCTGTCTTCAAAGAGGCAGCTACGAATGGAAGTTCAGTTGACCTGGAACTTTATGCTTCCTCAGTCCTGGGTTACATCAGTACATGTGCTGAAAATGTATCCATAAGAAAGTGTGTTAAATTTTACCCCAATCAAAAACCCTGGCTAAATAAGGATGTCCGCACCCTGCTGGCAGCCAGGGACACTGCATTCAAGTCTAAAGATACTGAGGAGTTGAGAAAGTGCAGGAGAGAACTGGATGATGGCATAAAGAAGGCCAAAGCCGCGTATGCACAGAGGATCGAGGGACAGTTCACCTCACATGATCCACGGAGCATGTGGCAGGGCATCAAATGCTTAACAGACTACAAGGGCAAAAGCAAACAATGCCCCAGGGACCCATCCCTGCCTGATGCCCTCAATAAGTTTTATGCACGTTTTGATGATCCAAACAGACCAACTAGCACCAGACTCAACTCATCACCAGACGAGGAGCACCTCAAAGTGACCGCAGCAGAAGTGAGAGGTAGTCTCAGAAGGATCAACCCTCATAAAGCTACGGGTCCAGACAACATCCCAGGGAAAGTTCTGAAGGAATGTGCGGACCAGCTCTGTGAGGTGCTGGCTGACATCTTCACCACCTCACTTTCACTGGAGTCAGTTCCCACCTGCCTGAAGACTGCCACCATCATCCCAGTCCCAAAAAGCTCCACAGTGACTGGTCTGAATGACTATAGACCGGTGGCTCTCACCCCGATAGTCGCTAAATGTTTTGAGAAACTGGTCATGTCCCACATCAAGACAGCCGTCAACATCAGCGAGGACCCTCATCAATATGCATACCGTGAGAACCGATCAACAGAGGACGCCATCTCCTCTGTGGTCCACACTGCTCTCACCCACCTGGATCAGAAGGACTCATACGTGCGTCTGCTCTTTGTGGACTTCACATCTGCCTTCAACACCATGATCCCCCAAACTCTGATAGACAAACTATCCACACTTGGACTAAGCCCCTCTATTTGTAACTGGGTCTTAGACTTCTTAACAAACAGACCACAGTCCGTGAAGATCCACAACTTCTCCTCTTCCACCATCACCCTCAGCACTGGCTCTCCTCAAGGATGTGTGCTGAGCCCTCTTCTGTTCACTCTGCTCACATATGATTGTACAGCCACACTTCCAGGCTGTCATATTGTTAAGTTTGCAGATGATACAGCTGTGGTGGGATGCATCACAGATAATGATGAATCCAGCTACAGACAGGAGGTGGAACATCTGGAGAGCTGGTGCAAAGAGAACAACCTTCACATGAATGTGAAGAAGACGAAGGAGATGATTGTGGACTTCAGAAGGAACAAACACACCCACACCCCACTGTATATAGGTGGATCTGCGGTGGAGGTGGTCTCCAGTTACAAGTACCTGGGTGTACACTTGAATGATAACCTCAGCTGGAGCAATAACACCACCAGCCTGATCAAGAAAGGTCATCAGAGACTCTACTTCCTCAGACGGCTGAGACGAGCCGGTCTGAGAAGCTCAGTCCTCACCTCGTTCTACAGGTGTGCAGTGGAGAGCGTCCTGTGCTCCAGCATCAACGTGTGGCATGGAGGCTGCACAGTTGCAGAGAGGAAAGCTCTACAAAGAGTGGTGAAGGCTGCACAGAAGTCTGTGGGAGTCAGTCTCCCCACCATCACAGACATCTACACCTCCAGATGCAGAAAAAGAGCCACCTGCATCATGAAAGACCTCACTCACCCAGCACACTCACTCTTTGCACCACTCCCCTCGGGACGGAGGTTGAGGAGCATCAAATGTAGAACCACTAGACTGAGGAACAGCTTCTACCCTGAGGCTGTCAGACTCATGAATAAATAAATAATAAGAATAAACACTGCAAAATGTCACATCATGCTGATACTGATCTGTTTCTTGTTGCTGCGTTCATCTGTGACTATCTGCGTTCATCTGTGACCATCTGCTCATGTTCGTGCTGCTGTTTATAATGATGTTTTTCTACTACATTAGGGCTTAGTGTATTACTAGCTGATGTCTCTCTTAGTTAATCCTAGATGTTATTATTGTTTTTCTCTTGCATTTGTTGTTGGATGTAACTGGGACCCTGTGTACATAATCTCGTTTTCAACACATGTACTACATGCGGTGCAAATGACAATAAATTCTCTCTGACTCTGACTCTGACTAAACAAGAACATGACATTTGTATTTCGCTTGCGCATCACTCGCTATTCTTCGCCAAATCTTTTTCTTTTTTTATTGATCATCACGGAAATGGCTAATTGGGGTGATGCAGAGACCCATGTACTCCTGTCTCTGCACGCAGAGGAGGAAATTAATAAGGGACTTACCGGTACAGTGAAGGATGGGGCCCTTCTGGAGCGGATTGCTGTACTGATGCGAGAGCAAAAAAAAAAAAAAACATTCGGATAAGCACAACGATGTTCGCTAGCGTCGCCATGTTTGTTTACAGACACCTCTGCGGTCCCACTTTAAACACGCAGGCACCACGTCCTCTGAGCTGCAGATTTTCACCACGCCTCTTTTCAACCCACGCTGCAAATCGTTTTGTGAATGCTCCATTGAGGCCGGATTCAACTTTGTTTTATGAATGACCCGGGGGGGATTAAAGCCGGGCCGCTCTATGCGGCTATTGCGCGGATTTGACTTATGAAAGGGGCTACAAGGAACTCGGGAGACAGAGGCAACAGGAGACAATGCCAGGACAACGATAAACACAGAGACACAGACTTATATACTGTACATGAACACACAGCATGACAATCACAAACACCTGGACAACAAAAGGGAGGAGATAAGCAAGACAATTAACAGAGAGACCAGGGAGTGTAGGGATGGGGACCCACCACCTGAGAGCAACATGCTTACAACTGTTATCTTGAAGTTCTGTCTCTGTGGCCCTCTAGGGTGTAGAGAGCCACAGAAACGGTTATGGTAGGCCGGATTTGGCCCACGGGCCTTGAGTTTGACACATGCAATCTAGTGGCACTAAAAGTAACAAAAGAACAAAACAACAGCGAAATATGTCAGCAGTTTAGCTAACAGAGTTTGGAATGGGTACATTTTGTCCTTGTCAAACCTGTTGAAGAGAACCAAACTAAATACTCTGAAACTCAAACAACTTACTCCATTAAGTTACAAATAACACTCAACTTTGCAACATATATCCCTAAATGGGGTGAAAGAAAAATGCGATATTCTTCCTCAAACAAAATCAGCTAATGTCTCCTTTTCAGAATGGTCAGGGGAATTTTTTTATTAGTTAATAGCTAATTAATTAAACTAATTAATAACTTATTGACTCTCCCACTAGACCAAACAAAAACTGTCCTAAAAAGCTTCCATCTTAGACTGAATTCAGAGGTTACAGTAGATTTTTGGGATATTTTAGGTTGAGTATATGAACACAAAGAACATGACAACAGCTGTTCAACAGAAGACACTTCATTCAGGACCTGTGCTTCATCGACGGTTATCTTGATGTCTTTGGGTGGATGGAAAGGATCCTCTCTCCCAGTGACAAAGATCACCATAGTTTCCAGATGCAGTAGGTCATTCTCCTGCACATCCTGCAAACACACCAAAAATAAAGAAATGAGGACAACTAAAAGAGTAAAAGAGTGCAGACCACAGTCTCCTTACTTTCTGAAACACTGGACAATTTACCAGCTAGATTACAACGAGAAGAGTTCTCAGTTGAAATGAATGTGGGTGCTAGAATAAAGACTTATCCAAAATGTATTTGTTTCTCCCACTCTGGCATGTTGTACTTCAGTCTGAGCCCAAATTCAATAGACAAAAATAAAAGGAGTCTACAGCAAGGAGAAGAAAAAAAAATATCCAGTGCAATGTTGCATTTCACACAAAATAAAGGTCTGTGGATGTTGTGGATGTTGCTCATGTTAGTGCAACATGTCTTCTTACCTGGTATTCTTTCTAAAGATGCAGGTTCAGGTAGACCATCAGAGCTTTAAGGACAGCTTCTCTCTTGATGGTGATTTCAACAGTCCGAATAAGAACAATTACTTTTAATTAAAATCTAACTCACTCCTACACAAAACAACTATTTAGCTATAAATCCCACTGAGTCCTCTCAGATACCTCATCTTATCACAAGCTGACCCAGAACTTCCACAGCAGAAATACAGTGTAACTGGTGGACACTTTCCTGAAGGTAAAAAAGAAAATGTTCAACATTGAGTATTTTTCATTTTACAGTAGCTAAAAACTACAGTGTAAACTATAACAGATTATTGCATTATATTATTCTAAAATCAGAGTTGCTATATATCATTGACATGAAATGCTATCTTAATCATAAGGTTTTAATACACACACATATACACACAGTGTTGGTGACTGAAAAAAAAAAACACCACAGAGCTGTGCTCTTATTATTATACATCTGATCTGCTAAACTGTTTTAAGACACCTGCTCTCTGCATAAAATATTTTTCTTAACAGCGTGGCCCTCGTCATAAAATTTATAACTAGCTTTTCACTGAACAATTTCTGTTGCTGTTATTTTTTTATTTTTTTTTGTCTCTGCTTTCAAATGATGTGTGTGTACTTGTAGTGCTATATGTGGCTCAGGGGAGGCCGGCCAATAGAGGGCGCCAGGGCGCCGCCCCACTGTATCTTCTGGACCATTTTACATTGTAGACTTTAAAAAAAATGAAATAATAAAATTAAAATTTTCAAAATATATACATAAATGTTTTTAGTTGTGTAGGATAAATATTTTATGAGTAACGATGAGTCATTGTTTGTTTCAAAAAACGTTTTCTGATTCGTGATGTACTTCCTGTTTTGTGTGGGCGCTCTGAGCTTATCCATTGACTCTCATTATAACCAGCGCATGCGCAGTTATTTCACTATATTACAAAACAATGGGATAAAGCTGGGTGCAGTTTTCACCGCCCTGAACACGTACAACGTGAGCTCTCTGCCGATTGCCGTGCTTCCGGTCGTTTATTTATTTATTTATTTTATTCATTTATTTTATTTTTTTCTGGAAAATGAGCCCGTGACAAGCAAGCTGGCTGCAGGTAAATTGTAAATCATTGAAAGCCCTTTATCTAATGTCTATTTGCATTTCTGACTTATATGCCTCTCAAATTTAGATGGCTGTTTGTGAAAAAAGCCTTCAGCTGACTACCCTGATGCATGCTCAATAATCCAGGTAGAAAAATCTAAAAAAGCTAAGTCTGGTCCTCTGGACATTCAAAAAACAAAAGAAAACAAAGCAAAAAAATTGTAGAAACGTTTCGTCTTTCGTCCGAAAGACTTCCTCAGTCTGAGGTGCTGTGTTCAGCTCAGTCTTATAAATAGCACCCTCTCACAGTGGATCAACCAGTTGGCTGATGACAGCTGAAACCAGCTGCTCACATGATCAAGGAGGACCATCAGTCTAACGATGGATCGTTAGACTGGCCAAAAGGATGGCCCAGCAAAGAAGATCAACATCATCAGGTCAGGACTCTGCGGTCTACACTCATCTCCAGGCCAGCGGTCACTCTTTTAGGGATGAAGATGTTCACATCCTTGATAGAGAGGAACGATGGTTTGAGAGAGGAGTAAAGGAGGCCATCTTTGTGAAAAGAAACCGTCCATCATTAAACAGAGGTGGAGGTCTCCGGGTTCAACTGTCCCCTTCCTACAATGCTGTTATTGCTAGTATCACTCAGCCCTCTGTGAATAGCAAACAACCATCAGGGTTGAAAGTAATGTAGGCATTTTTTTGTGTTTGATATGCAGAGATTAAAAGATGGGTGTCAAGTGTCGGAGAACAGATTTTTTCCTTTGAACCAATAATTAACGGCAACCACCAATCTTTTGGAGTTAACATTTTACAATAAAGACATTAAGAAGTGAAATACTGTACATGAAGGTGCAATATTATCTCAAGATGAACACAAATATGTTTGAATAAATGTGATGGACACCAATTGAGTAAATAAATAATTGTGTAAATAAATTCCCACATTGCCAACATCTATGTTGGCTGTTTGCATGAAGACGTACATGTTGTTGAGCATTTGATTATAAACAGTTCCAAATACAAAGTGAGCCTTAAAAATGTAATCAAAAGCTCCAAGTGAGCTGGTTAACTTGCATGGTACCTGCTTGTCCAGAACAATGAAGAACTTGTGGATGGTGCTCCTCCTCTGTCCCAACAGCAAGTAGGCTGCGTAGTGAAGTTGATGGCACCAACATGGTCCTGGATGCTTGTTCCACTCTAAGTATGAAAAACATGAAGAAGAAAAAGAAGAAGAAGAAGAAGAAGATTTTTTGATTTTTAACAAAACTTTATTTACACAATAATAAAATTAACACAACAGTGTTAAAAATATGATCAGGACATCAGCAAGCTTAAAATAAAATAAAATATTTACATGAGGAGCTTGTTGTATTGTATTTCTCCCTGATCAGAAATGGTGCATAAAACCTTCTTAAATCCCCACAGTTTCACAAAACTCTCCATGTGTCCAGTGTCTCTGTGGAAGCAAAACTCCAGCGCCAGTCTGGCCTTGATGTTGCACTTCCACAGAGCCACGGCATCAAGTTGAGGTCCAGCCTGCAGTCTGTCCCTGCGAGACAAATAAACAGCCATTTTTGCTTCGGCTACCAGAAAGTTTAAAGTTTGGGATTTAAACTTTGTGGCTTTGCTGTAACGTACTCCATTAATGAAAACTGATTTGGTGAAAACGGTGTCAAAGAGGCTAAAGATCGTTGTCATTAGATTAAACAGATCAATCAGTCTAGCACAATCTGTAAAAACATGAAAAACACTCTCAGACAGACTGCAAAAAGGACACTCGTTTAAAACCTCAGGATTGATGACAGACAAAAATGAGTTTGTTGCAATGGCACCGTGAAGGATCCTCCATTGAAGATCGCCAGTCCGTTTCTTTATTGGAGGTTTGTAAAGAGTCCTCCACTGGGGCCTCTGATTTCCAAGTTTGTTGTCCCACACGCTGACAGCTCTGTTTTGCAGAGTTCTCTTGTTCAGGATCTTAACATAAGTCTTGTAAAGTACTTTTTGACCAGTTCTGCACAAGTTCATCTTTGGGTCTATATTGTTTAGCAGAGGACCACTGTCTTTTGCAAAGTTAGGATCCAGGTTAATGTCTGGGAAAGGGTCCATTGGGTCAGGTGGGCGATTCCCCGTGAACCACTGTTGTAGCAGACATTTCTCTCCAGCTGTCATCTTCTCCTTCACCAAGTTCAGGAAGCGTTGCACCAGTCTGACTGACCGGAAACCAAGCAACGAAGCCACCTCTCCGGCGTTGGAGAAACCTGGTCCGGCCGTCTCCACCAAGCGCCTCAGGGTCACCATCCTAGAAACGCACAGTGCCTTTGACAGTCCTGGCACCGTGCTATCACAAACGTCCATTCTCGCTTCACATACTAGTGGTTCCTCTAAGAGCCAATGCAGAGAATTATACACTTTCAATCTGTTTGGTTTAAAAAAGGAAAACACTTTGAAAACACTCTGATAAAACAGGGGCACTTCTTTTATCTTTAAAAGGCTAACATTAGTTAGAAACAGAGCAGCATCTAGCCCCAGCCCGTTCACATGTCTGAGGATGCAGCTGGCCACGTCTCTCCACACAGTGTCAGGAGATCCTGCCAGGTACTTCTGGAGGAACTGCATCCGAAACGTGGCTGTTCTGCTGGCCAGGTGGACAAGGCCCTGTCCCCCTTCTTCTCTTGGTAAGAACAGGACTGACTGTGGCACCCAATGTCGGCCGTCCCAAAAGAAATCGACCATCTCAGATTGTATTTTTACCAACAGGTCTGGAGGTGGGTCTAGAACAGAAAGTTTGTGCCACAGTTGTGATGCAACCAAGTTGTTTAACACCAGTACTCTGCCTCTGTAGGACATTTTTGAGTGTATCCATTTCCATTTTTCCAATTTATTCTTGACTTTTTGCACCACATTGTCCCAGTTTTTCTGTACTGAAGTCTTATTCCCTAAATGGACACCGAGATATTCAAGGCCATCTCTCTTCCACGGGAGGTTTTGAGGCAGAACTGGGAGCCCTTCAGGCCACTCGCCCATGGCGAGGGCTGTGCTCTTTCCCCAGTTTACCCTTGCAGCAGACATGGTTGAAAAACTCTCTGTGATTTCACTTAGTGTGTCGACATCTTGTTGATTTTTTACAAAGACAACAACGTCGTCAGCGTACGCGGATAAAACTATGCTACTGTTGAAACCAGGTAAAACAAAACCATGAACCCTCGAACGGATTTTCTGAAGGAGGGGTTCCAGGGAGAGTGCATAGAGCATTCCCGAGAGCGCACAGCCCTGGCGAACACCTCTACACACTCTAAAAGGAGCACACAGGCTACCGTTGAACTTCAGCACACCCTCAACGTTACTGTACAACACCTTGATCTTGGCTATGAAACCAGCGCTGAACCCAAACCTCTCCATGGTTTCCCAGAGGAAGCTGTGCTCAACGCGGTCAAAAGCCTTTTCTTGGTCAAGTGAGACCAACGCTGTGTTCAGACCTAATGAACTGGAGACTTCCAAAACATCTCGAATCAGGTGGATATTATCTACCATGGACCTGCTGGGGACGCAATAAGTCTGGTCTCGGTGGATGACCTGTTCCATTGCTTCTCTCATCCTGGTTGCCAGGGCCTTGGAGAGGATTTTGTAGTCGGTGCAAAGGAGAGACACGGGGCGCCAACTCTTTAACTCTTGCAGATTCCCTTTTTTAGGCAGAAGAGTGATGACCGCTCTTCGGCACGACAGCGGTAGTGAGCCAATGATCAGGCTTTCAGTGAAAACATCCAGCAGGTCCCCTGCCAGGATGTCCCAGTAGGCCTTGTAGAACTCCACCGTGAGCCCGTCAATGCCGGGAGCTTTCTGGCCTTGCATGCTTTGGAGGGCTGTGCTGAGCTCCTGAAGCCCTAGGGGGCGCTCCAGGTCAGTGTTGGTCTCCTCAGAGACCTGGGGTAGTCCACTGCAGAACTCCCTGAACAGCTCGCCGTTCCTCTCATATTCACTTTTGAATAACGAGGAGTAAAATTCCACAGCCCTCCTCCTGATCTGGTTTGGCTCGCTCAGCTGCTGCCCAGTTTCCGACAAGAGAGAGTGGATCAGTTTTCTTTGCCCGTGTTTCCTCTCCAGGTTGAAAAAGAAGCTGGAAGGAGCATCCATCTCTGTGATGTTCTGCATCCGGGACCTGACTAACACGCCTTGGACCTTAGCATCCAGTAGGTTTGTCAGAACTGATTTTTTAGATTTGAGGGCTTCAATGTGCTCTCGATTTCCTGTGGTTTCACAAAGGTGTTCTAGTTCCACTATATCAATCTCTAGATCTTTGATAGATCTGGTGAAGTTGCGAGTAACGTTGAGAGAGTGTTGTTGACACAGCTGTTTTATTTGAACTTTTCCGTGGTCCCACCACTGTTGCAGACATGTGAAATCACCCTTTCTCTGTCTAAACACATTCATAAAACAGCTCAGAGTCTCTTTGAAATTACGGTCATGAGTTAAAACTGAGTTAAAATGCCAGTAGGCGCTCTTTGGTAAAATGTTTCTGATAAAAACACTACTTAAAACCAGCGCGTGATCTGTAAAGGCAACTGGTGAAATCTGACAAGTTTTAACCACGTTAAAATGATGTTTAAAACAATAAAAGCGGTCGAGGCGAGCTAAAGAAATGCGATTCTCTTTACAGTGGGACCACGTGTACTGTCTGGAGCCTGCGTGCATCCTCCTCCATACATCCACCAGGCCATGAGACGAGACCAGCTGCCGTAGAGCACGCTGGGCTCCTGGATGCGGCTCTGCGTGATTTCGGTCTAAAGACTCATCTTCAGTACAATTGAAATCCCCACTTAAGAAAACAAAATCCTCAGACCCACAATCTCCCAACCTTTCCCCAATTTTTTCAAAAAAATCTCTTTTCTCTGCATTGGTATTGGGAGCGTAAATATTAATAAAGACAACATTAAAATGATCAAAACCAGCTTTGACTAAAAGACACCTTCCCTGAACAACGTGTTGCACTTCTATGTGGCTGGGAGTGAACTCTTTTGAAAAAAGGATTCCCACTCCTGCACTTTGGGAGGTGCCGTGACTAAAAATGGCCTCCCCTTTCCACTCTCTACGCCACTCTGTTTCATTAGCTGTATCGCTGTGTGTCTCTTGTAAAAATAGTACATCAATACTTTTATAGTTCATGGTTTGATAAACTAATCCGCGCTTCACAGCTTCTCTTGCCCCGTTGATGTTTAAGGATGCCATTTTAAAAGTATTCATGGTGTGTGAGATGTTGAGAAGCGCGTAGAAAAAGACTATAAAAAATATTAAAGAGCAGGTGTTTATCATTTTGTTCAGAAAAGTTTTCTGACTTTGGTCATTGTCTTTCTCAGCCTATAGACTTCTGCGTCTTCAAAGATTAATTGTTCTTTATTGTGTCTAATGTGGTGTCTTGCTAAGAAATAAAAATCTCTCAAATCAGAAAAATAATTTTCCACATTAACATTATTCAGCCCTTTGGTGTCTTGAAGGAAGGACTGTATAGATTTAGCAGTGTACTTAGGTTCACTGCTTTCATCGTGTGAAATTTCACTGAGATCAGAGCTGTTGTCTGCTCCTTTCAGCTGTGCAGACATGTCTCTGGTTTTCTTGCTTCTTTTTCTAATATTTTTAACGTCTGTACTTTGTTTTATTTTTTTCTTGGCTGCAGCTCCCAGTTCTGTCATTTGTAACGGGGGTGGGGGTGGGCCCCTGGTTTATCTTCTCTGCAGCCGCTCTTGTCACTGTGTCTGTAAACGAGCCTGCATGTTTCTCTGCATTTTTCTCCTCTGCCTCCTCCCTTCTCCCCCTCTGATCAGCGTCTACCCCTCCCCTCCCCTTTTGATCAACTTCTCCTCCTCCTTTCCTCCCCTCATCTGCATCCCCCTCTCTCCTCTTCCCTTGAGCAGTACACAACTCTCCGTCCATGACACATTCCGTCGCTTTTCCTCTCTCATTCACCTCCTTAAAACCTCTCTCGTTCACAGCAGCAACACTAGCCGTGTTTCCATCAAGGTTTCTAGCTGCGCATTTTGAAGTAGCGCAGCAGAAAAGCTTAATGGAAACGGCAAAATGCGAGGTTACTTCCTGAAATACGCTAAAAAGTTTATACGCTCGCTTGAGGTGGTTTTTGGGATTTGAGATGCGCTAAACGACAGATGGAAACACATTTTCCGACTCATTTCTGACGTAGCGAACATTCACGTCACGTGACGTTCAGCTGTTTCCGCTCCGGACAACATGTAACATCGCTAAAACTAGTTGGCATGACAGAATAAATACAACTCGCCCGATAACAACACGTACCTGAAATATTCTCTCCATTTTGACGAGATGTGTGGCCGGGTTCTGTTTTCAACCGCTACTTCCTGTTTACTGTAGACATGCGCAGTGCTGACGTCTGACGTAATGACGCTGACGTCTGACGTAATGACGCTGTGCGCGGCTTGGAGAAGCGCTTCAAGCCAGTAGATGGAAACACTTTTGATCTGCATTAATTTGTATTTACATATTTGCGAGGTAGCTCAAAATACGAAATGAAAATGGATGGAAACACAGCTACTGACAGTGTCCCCCTCTCTAGAACGCACTTCAAAGCTGTCTCCACTTTTCACACATACACTTGTGCTTATTTTATCATCCATAGCTGACTCTTCAACAACATCATCTGAACGGTTCTCGTTAACGGAAGTTTCCTCCGCGGCTTCGGACACCTCCCCCTGACTAAACACACCTCCCTCCTGTTCTGTATCTGCGGGATCCACAGCTGACTCTTCAACGTCATCTGAATGGTTCTCATTAACAGAGGTGTCCCCCGCGGCTTCGGACACCTCCTCCGCCTCCCCCTGACTAAACACACCTCCCCCCTGTTCTGTACCTGTGGGCTGCTGCGCGGCACCCTGTGGTGCTGGCTCAGTGTTGGGGCACATTTTTCTGATGTGTCCCTCCTGCTTGCATCTAAAACACTTCATGGAAGAAGTTGCGTATAAGACGTAGTCAAAGTTGTTGACTTTAACGAGGAAACGCAGATTCAACTCTTCTCCCGGCTTGTTCAAAATCATACTCACTTGTCTCCTGTGGGACACGACATGTTTGAGGAGTTGAGATTTACATCCTGACGACACTTTTTTCATCGAGGACACAATCTTCCCATGTCTGGACAGCTCATTAATCAGAAACTCATCACTGATAAACGGTGGGATGTTTGACAAAGTAATCTTCGTAATTGGTTGCATTAGTGGTGTTACTTGAAACAACACATCATTTACTGAAATCCCACATGTGACCAGCTGTTGAGCGTGCGCCACTGTATCAACAAACACAACCACTGCCTTGTTCATGCGTGCTGCAGACATAATGGACTCGTGCCCAATCTTATCTCCTATCGCTAAACAAACATCCTCCACGCTGCACTGAGAGCCAGCACCCACCTTAATGCCGTTTCTCCGTGTGAGAGCAGAAAAACTCCTCGTGGCTCCTTCCACCATGGCGTCCACAGACGCCGGCCGACCTGCCGGCTACACCTCTGTGAAAACTAAACTTTAAAACCAACTAAA
>JBBPBX010074739.1:0-17508 GCA_038048925.1 Garcialebias charrua
CTTCTCTGAAGGTTCTGAATGATGTTGTTGAAGCATTGGATGCTAAGGACTATTGTGCTGCACTTTTCTTAGACCTGTCTAAAGCTTTTGACACTGTGGATCATAACATCCTGTGTCATAAGCTCTCAGAAATCGGTTTCTCTGATCACACCATCGGTTGGTTTTCTAACTATCTTTCCAATCGGAGGCAATGTGTTCAACATAACGGTGCTTCTTCCAGCTATTTAACAGTTAAAAATGGTGTACCACAAGGCTCAGTTTTAGGACCAACTCTCTTTACAATCTACATAGCTAATGTAGGTCACTGCATCCCTGATGCATCCTTACATTTCTATGCTGATGATACAGTTGTTTATTGCCGAGCTAAAACAGTAGCTAAGGCTTTCCAGTTACTACAATCCGCTTTTGACATCATCCAGTCAGATTTGTTCCGTCTCAAACTTGTCCTAAATGCTGATAAAACAAAAGGGATGTTTTTTTCAAATAGGAAGGCGGTTCCAGCAGATCCTCCTCTGATTTTATCTTCAAATGGTGTCCCTATTGAGTTTGTTGATTCCTATAAATATCTGGGTATCCTGATCGATTCACATCTCTCTTTTAAACTCCACGTGGAAAACCTAGTGAAGAAATTGAAAGTTAAACTGGGTTTCTTTTTCAGAAACAGATCATGTCTAACACTGAATGTTAGGAAACGCCTTGTATCTGTGACTTTCCTTCCCTCCATTGATTACGGTGACATTCTCTACATGAATGCTCCTACAAGCACCCTGCGGATGTTGGATGTGGTCTATCATGGTGCACTAAGATTCATAACTGGTTGTGATTATCGTACCCACCACTGCACCCTGTATTCACTGGTTAACTGGACATCATTAACCTCACGCAGACTCTTCCACTGGTACATCTTCATCTTTAAATCACTTCTTGGTCTGCTGCCCTCATACATCTCCTCCTACATGTCTTTGCGTGAGTGCAGCTACAGTGTGCGCTCTCAGGACATGATTACCTGCAGTGTTCCGTCAGTGAGGACTGAACTTGGAAAAAGGGCCTTCTCCTACTCTGCTCCTGCTTCATGGAATATCTTACAAAAAGATCTGAAGCTCTCGACCTTGACTTCTCTAAATGGTTTTCAGAATCTGTTGGAATCCTGGCAAAAACCAATGCAGATTTGTTCCTGTCTTTGATTTTATACGTCTACCTTATAATGTTTTGCTAGTTTTTTGATACTTTGTTAAAAAAAAGAAAAAAAAAAAATCTTTTGTTTTTTTCTCTCTTTTTGTTTTCTATTGTTTATTGTTTGTTTGTTTATTGTTTAATGAAATTCTATCACTGCTGTTCATTGTTCTTTAGTTTTAGCAGGTCGCTTTCGTAAATGAGCCCATGAGGTTCAAAAGATTTACCTGACTAAATAAAGGTTGAATGAATGAATGAATATCTCTCCATGCATAGGTGGGTTTCCTCCGGTTTCCTCCCATAGACCAAAAACATTGCAAGTTAGGCTAACTCTAAATTGCCCCTAAATGTGCGTGAGAGATTGAATGGTTGTTTGTCTCTATATACAGTATGCGGCCTTGTGATGGACTGGAGACCTGTCCAGGGTGTATCCTGCCTCTTGCACAGTGCTAGCTGGATATGGGCACCTGCGACCCCCAGGACCCAAAATGGAAGAAATGGGTAAAGATAACGGATGGATGGATTTGTCTGAATCCACTTTGGAGACTTTTTCACACTCACTGATGGTTTTGGTGGTACAGTATTGTTATGTTTGATACACAAGTGAAAATAATTCTGTGTTTTAATCAGTTGGCTATTTTATGTCTATGGGAGATTAACACTAGTGTTTTTCTAAGTTTTGTTGCTCTAATGACATTTAATTTTATGTCGTTTGAAAATGGCTATGCAAAAAACTGCCCAGCAATGTATAGATGAATAAATCTATTTAAAAGCTCTCACAGTTCCCAGATTTCTACATAACACATTTTTTGTATCATTGTATCATCATTCTATAAGGATGACTGTGAATTCCAGGTGGACATTACAAAAGGTTTTTATCGCCTCACCTTTTAAAATAGACAGACGACAACGCCATATGTTATCATACTGGGCGGCCGTGGTGTAGTGGTAATGGCAGTCGTCCCCCGATCGGAAGGTTGGAGGTTCGAATCCCGGTTCCTACACACCATGTGTCGTTGTGTCCCTGGGCAAGACACTTAACCCCGAGTTGCTCCCGGTAGGACTGGAAGGCGCCTTGCATGGCAGTCGCCGCTACCGGTGTATGAATGTGTGTATGAATGGGTGAATGGTTGGTATTGTAAAGCGCTTTGGGGTCCCTCACAGGGGGCTGGAAAGAGCTATATAAATAAGCTCCATTTGCCATTTACCATCATTACCTATTATGCCAGACTGAGACTAGCATCAACTATAGATCCTCTGAGTTGGAAGATGCAGTTCAGTTGACCCAAACTAGATTGAGCATGATGACCCAAGTAAAACTGGGACAATTCATTCATTCAACCTTTATTTATACAGGCTAGCCTCATTGAGTCACGGGGACTCATTTACAAGAGGGACCTGTCTCACTCACACCAAACAACCATCCACTCTCTCACTCACACCTAGGGTCAATTTAGAGTCACCAATCAGCCTAACAAGCATGTTTTTTGGTCTGTGGGAGGAAACCGGAGTACCCGGAGGAAACCCACGCATGCACGGGGAGAACATGCAAACTCCACCCAGAAAGGCCCCGGACCGGGATTTGAACCGGCAACCTTCTCGCTGAGAGGCAGCAGCTCTACCAGTTGTGCCACCGTGCTGCCCAATAATATCCCAATGACCTGTGGACACAGACACAAAGAGGCATGTAAGACCTTAACAGTTTTATTCAAAGTTTGGCAAGCTCTAGAAAACAAAGCCACATATCCAGGACTTGGGTTTTGGAAGCAAAACCTAACAAACATGGCAAAACATTACATATTACCAGGCAATGCTTGACAACCTGAAACATAATCTTTAGGCTGTAATGTAGCAGTTAGTGCTGGGACCAAGGCAAGGTTTCCAAAGTGAATTTTGATTAGGACTATTTGCATGGAATTTGCTTGTTCTCCTTAATGTAGCTCTCTGGGCTGTTTAGTGGGCATCAAGGGGAAGTTTCTTGCAAAGCATCCAGAAATTGAATTGATCTAAAAGTCAGTATTTTGTGACCAGTATAGTTCTACTGTACTGTAGTCATTGAAGCTCTGCTGGAGTTCCTTAGCCCAGTAGATAGGATGGTCAACTTCCATTTGGAGAATTTTAAGTTTGATACCCATCCCCTGTTACTGCCCTTGGGCAAAACACTGTAGCCTCTCCTGATACAGTATGCTTATTGGTGTTTGAGTAAGAATATGAAAGTACTGTCTACAGTGTGCTAAAACCTATTATTGAAATTTTTTGTGAAAATTTGGACAGTGAAACAGCCTTGATTCCCAATAAAGTATTCCTAAAAACGTTTTAATTGTTTTTGCTTAATTCTAACATATTTAGTATGAGTCTAAGGATTACTCAGTGTACATGCAAAACAAAAACACAGAAGAATTAAAAGCAAAACAGTAGGCAAAGCTTGGTAGGTTTGGAGGCCTTTCCCTGCCAGGGAGGAAGTATTTGGGTTTTATTGGTTTCATATGACATGACAAAAACTTTTTAAGATGTTGTAGACGCGCTGGTAAAAAAAGCAGTCTGCCCACCCCTGCATAAAGTGCCCCTGTGATCTTGACCATATTTATAGGTACTGTCTTGAGTCACATGGTTTCCATTTCTTCCCTTGTTGGGACCCCCTGTGGTTGTTTTAACAAGCATGGGTATGAAAAGGTCAAAAAGCACCCTCTTCAGTGGCTTTCATTCTGTATTTTTATTTATGCATTTTCTGTCTTCCTTTATCTTGACAGTATAACAAAACCTAGTAAAGATTTAGCAAAATATTTAAAAAAAATTGTGTAAACATGCTAATGTAAAATCTGTACATTAGCATCTTTGTTTCTTTATGCTGCCAAAAATGTAATTTAGTAGCACTTGTAGTTTTTTTCTATATTTTAAGACTGTCTTTTCAGTACAGCAAATAATTTTATCTGAAAATGCTTACATTTTTATTCATACCTATTCTTTGTGGTTTTCTTTAAAAAAAGGAAGAAACCAACCTTTCTTGATTTTGAACTGAATTAAAGAAATTATTTTACTGCCATTACGTTTCACAACTTTATTGTTGTTTTATTTCCATCCATCCATCCATCCATCCATCCATCCATCATCCATCATCACCCATCATTCATCCATCCATCATCCATCCATCCATCCATCCATCATCCGTCATCACCAATCATTCATCCATCCATCCATCATCCATCCATCCATCATCCATCATCACCCATCATTCATCCATCCATCCATCATCCATCCATCCATCATCCATCCGTCCATCTGTCCATCCGTCCGTCCATCCATCCATCCATCCATCCATCCATCCATCCATCCATCCATCCATCCATCCATCATAAAAAGAAAACTTATGTCTTGATGTATAAAATAATTTTGTTCTCCAACAAAAAAAACACAAAAAAGACCCCCAAATTATTTCCCTTCATTGTTTGACCATCTTGGTGATGAATCCTGCATCAGCAAGTGTTAAAAATATTACCAATCCCATTTTAAAAATCTCTACAGTAATTGTTAATTTATTATTATGGTTTGGTCAACTCAAACTCTAAACCCTAGTACAAGAAACAGTTGAAAACAAATAACAGTAAATTTACAATAAATAATATTGAGTAAAGATTCCTAAATCAAAAGGTACATAATGCATCCATAAAGCTGTGATAGTCATTTTACAAGTTTACGTAAAATTGTGTTTGTTGACTTGTAGAATATATTTATCAATAGTTTTTTTTAAGTTTGCCCTTTTTATGTAAAGTGTTTTAGATGTTTTGATATCTTAAGTGCCTATACAGAGATTGGGTTTGCAAATTATTAATTGATAGAAGACTGGTTCAGGGCAACAGAGGTAATATTTATACAGTATATGTAACAGCGGCTGGTAAATAGGCTTAAATTAAATTTAACTAACCTTTCTGTAAAAAAGAATATAATGTCAACAACTCCAAATACAGCAGAATGCTCATTTCACATCTGTTGAACATTAGCTTCACTCCATGACCACAGATAATTCCAATAAAATGTTGATAATTATCCAATCTACTGAATATAATTTGCTTTCCTACACTGCTGTGTTTTGAAAGAATGGCGTTAGCTCAAGCCTCTCAGTCTGTCTCTCTCAGTTCATTCTGCAGGATGCTTCATCTCCCTTTTTCTTTCCCATGTGGTGTGGTGTGTTGGTTTTAGTGGGCACTAAAAACACATTGTTAAACACAGTTTTAAAAGTTCCTAAAAGCATTTTTTTCCCCTCGGGGATTGGCACTTTAATCTATTCTCAGGTTTCACATGCTGCACTGGCACACCTGCGGGGAAAGGAATGAAATAAACTGGATCCAACATACCAACTGGCTCCTACACATCGTAGACTCCTTGTAAAAGTTAAGAAAGAGAAGTGTAAACTGATGTATAGTTTTAATCGTACATTGTGTCTTTTTCTTTCAGAACAGATATATCCAGGACCTCTAAGGTAACTTTGTATAATTCCTTTCTGTCTCACGTGTAGTGGGCATGACCTTGTCCACTTTTAAGACACCTGTGTACTTTTGAACTGTCCAGTGATGACCTTTACTGACCTCTCAGTAAAGCAAGACATTTACTACAAAATCATTCATTTAGCTATAATCTGATAACATAGTCACCAAAAAGAGACTATTTCTATCTTTGATTTTAGGCTGATGTGATCAAAAGAATAACTTTTGTCATTTTCATGATGTGTGCTTTTAAACTGTGTTATTCTGTAAGAGTTAAACTGTGTTCACTGCTGTGTTAAAGGTGAAATCTCGGGTCACATAGACCAGACGGTTTTGTTTAGAACATCAGAAGACAGGTTAATCCGTTGTTTTTCATGAACAAGGCTCCAGCTTCTCTGTCTTTTCCTAAACAAATCTCCCTCTGCTCTGGCTGTAACCTTGGGTCGCGATAAGACAAGTGAACTCTCCTCTCTGATCCTTTTTAAGTTCTAACTGTGCGGAAACGCTTCAGAGTTTCTGGGAGCTTCAGAGAGAGATGTGAATTTTTCCCAGAGAGCTGAATGACCACCAGTCACGCGCTAAGGACTCGTCATCCAGCTGGGACTGATAACATGTTGTTATGGGTCCATTTCGAACGAGCGTAAGCTCAAAAACTTTGATTATTCCTCCCTGGAATAAGTTTATCTTGAAGTCAGAGGCCAGGAGCTGACATATTTTCTGATGACCAACGCGAAACCAGGAGACGTTGAAAACGTAAACGAATACCCTGCTCGAAGGTACTGTACTGGTTCCCACAAGGACCCGTGCATCTGAAAAGCTACAAGGTCTTCCCTCTTACCGGGCTGTCGTCGAAAGGTAAAGAGCTGTTTACAAAACGTACCTGGATTTTAGCAGAAGTCGGATGAGAAGTGTCACTTTGGTCTCATGCTCCCAATTCTTCTTAAATCTTTCCTCCTATTCCTTTTCCCTCTCAATCTAAGCTGGAAACTATTTTAAGCTGAAGAGCCCACAGACTAAATATGTTAACATCCAATATTTATGTCTGTTGTGTTGAATTTAAGTGTGCTGACGTATTTGAATTGAAAGAAAGTGAAATCATGTCAATCAAGTGTAATGGTGTTAATTTAGTTGATTCATTTTAAATAAATGATAGTGTCTCTTTGACATATCAAACTAAGTTAACGTGTCCATTGTCACTTTATAGCTCTGTTTATTTGTCCATCATAAAGATCACAGATATATTGAGTAAACTGAAAAAGAAAAGAATCCGTGAATTTACTATTCAATCTGAATAAGTAAATTAATTAAGGTAAAGAGGTCAGTATTAATATTGACCTCCTCTTAATCCTTTACACACGTTTAAAAAATACAAAGACTCAACCCTTAGCTCTTCAGCTCACTTAATAAGAGCCCGTGACATGCATATCCCACAAATATAAAAAAAAAATGTAAACATCTTAATATTTAGGAAATCATAAAACATATAATTTTACCCATTTTCCACAAAACTGGCATATCTTATTTTGAATTAGGCACAGCTAAAGTGAAACAGGAAGTGACATCAAAGGGGAACCTTTTACAAAGGGGAACTCCCTGGTCTTTACTAATTGAACCAATAATTGTTTTACTCTGACTCTTCTTCATCTTTCTAATAATAAAATAATAATAATGATGAATTTATTTTATAACACACTTTTCATTAACAAAAATCTCAAATCTCTCTCTGATAGTGACTCAAAATAATTTAAAGAAACATCAGATTTGGCTTTACTGTCTATGTTGTTATAGCCATTGTAGCAGTACACTGGAGACATGCTAGCCTTCTCATTTGTCATCCCTTCCTGACAAGTTATGGAGTGTTAAACAATATGTAGATAACCTTGAGCGGAACCTTCAGGAGGGGAGTAGAGAAAATTACCAGTTAAAGGAGGGGATTGAAAGCCTTCAATTAAAAGTGAGTGAGAGCAAGACTACACAACTTTGCTCCATGGCAACTTGCACAAGTCCAGGTAAAATGGAGCGAGAGAGGGAGGATGGACCCCCCAGATTCTGCACCCAACTCTGACTGTGACCGAAGTGAACCCCCTGTCCGGAGCTCTAGAAAGTCCACTGGACAATACCTTAGCAATACTGACTCAAAGAAGGTCAGACAAACACTTCCTGACTCAGAGTTCGACTCTGACATTGATGATAAAGCGCACCCTTTCCAAGGTTACAGAAAATCTACTAAACATCCACACTTCAAAAGGACTGAGTCTAGAAAGCACAGCAGATCTGCAGTCATGGACTGGGAGTACGAATCTGAATCTGACAATGACTCAGACAGACGCCACCCCAGGAATGAATCAAAATGTGTAAGCAAACTTATGTGTGGCGATCTACGTACAATAGCAAAAAAAAATAACACTTTGAACCGCTGGCTGGAGGAGCCGACGATGTTGGTATGTACCTCCAAGAATAGAGGTTCACCTCAAAAAGTCCCCAGGTGTGACAGACAGTGATAAGCTTTACCTGATCTGCATCACGTCTGACCGACATGTCAAACGGTTTCTTAAATGTTTGCCTGACATGGTTAAAGAGGACTTCTCTCTGCTCAGTCAAGCCATGATGAAAGAATATGAGAGCCACATGAGTCAGTCTGGCCCAGGTACTGCAATGAAAGTGAAACAGGGTAAATATGAAGCCCCAGACTTGTATTACCATCGCCTCCTTAGTGTATTTTATGGGCCGCGTGACGAACCGGGGATGAAGGAGGACCTGTTCTTTAAAACAGTATTTATCCAGAACCTCTACCCCTCAATCAGTGGTCAACCGGGTATCCTTGTGGACCCAAAGATGCCAATACTCAGGTTGCGAGAACTGGTTTCCAGAGCTTTCTGCAAAGGCAAGAGCCAGCCTGATCTATGTGCTGTTTTGAAAGTTGGTTCACACTCTAGTTCCTTGGAACCTGAAGGTTCAACAAGGACTACAAACTGGAGTGCTAATGAACCTGTGATGCGCTCCAAAAAGGGCTACCAAAAGCCAACCAAGAGATGGCCTAGTCCGCAACATGAACGACAAAGATAGCACATGTCTCCTCGGAGGGACAGATGGTCACCTGACCGAGACACCCGGAAAGAAAGGTGGTCACCTGACCGAGGAACCTGGAGAAACAAGCAGTCACCTGACCGAACCTCTCGAAGGGTAAGGTGGTCACATGATCGGAACAGTCAATATGACTCCTATGGGGATCGGGACTACAGATCACAGGACCATCCAAGACGTGAAGACAGATTACTGCCGTCTTTCAACCAGAGAGGATCTGGAAAAGCTTCAAGGTCCAAGTGGAACCAGAACAGGAAGAAAGAGAAGAAAGGTAAGTCTTCCCTTAGCAAAAAGTAGTATATTTAAGTATACTTCAAGTATGCTTTTTAGGTACTTATGTGACTTCAAGTGTACTTTTTAATACTTATCTGAAATATACTAAAAAGACGTTTATTTAAGTATACTAAGAGTATACTTATTTTATACTTTAAAATAAGGCTGTGATTTAATCTGACTTGAAGTATACTTTTTATGTACTTGTCTGAGATATACTAAAAATAAGTTTATTTAAGTGTACTAAGAGTATACTCATTTTATACTTTAAAATAAGGCTGTGTACTTGAAGTTTAGTTTTTATGAACTACATTAGATACTATTAAGAATGCATTTTTAATACATTTCCTCAATCCTTTTTTATTTATTTTTTACAAATTTAATTACCTTATTATTTATTAAAGAATATCATTATATTGTTATTATTATTATTATTATTATTATTATTGAGCATGCATCAGGGTATTATTATTCATCATCATCATCATCATCATCATCATCATCATCATCATCATCATCATCATCATCATCATCTCGTCATCATCATCATCATTATTAGTATCATTATTGAATTTTTAATTTATTTTTATTATTATTATTATTTCTTCTGTCCAAATCCACACTCCAGTCCAGTTGGTGGCGGTAATGCGCTTAAAATAAGTTCGCCAACCGCCAATAAATTTAATAGAAGAAGAAGAAGAACGCGACTCTTGCTTCGCGCCGCGCGCGCTGCCTTCGTTCAAATGTAGCTATTTCCTGACTCCTGACTCCTGTTCAGCTGTCGGACAAGAAGCTCTTGTTTCGGACTCAGCGCTCGTAAAACTTGCTTTTTATTAGACGTCGACTGGTCTGGACGACGACTGGACATTCAGTTGGAAGTTGAAGGTAATCGGTTCTGTTTTGTTTATTTGCTAGATGTTTTTTGTTCACTTGAATTAACAAAACCTGCTGTGGCTATAAGCTAAGCTAACGGTAAGCTAACGAGCTAAAACTGGTGTGTTACGTTGCTGAGGTAGATGAGTTGAGGCAAGTAAAACACNCAACCGCCGTCTGCAATTCTGCAAAGTACATAACAGAACACAGTAACAAAACCCGTATGCATAAAGACTCATAACATTCATGACCTTGCAGTAGATTTCCATAAATATACATACCCATACCTATCTACATATCTACATATGATATCTACATATACATCCCTGCATCCATTTGTGTGTGGTTGTGAGCATGCATAAGTGTATAAGGCTTCTCAAATAGAACATTCAATAGTGACTGTGAAGCATCAGAGATCTGTCCCCCCCAAGACTCGAGGCAGACAAAGGGGCGATCAGAGCCCAAGACCCCAAATAGGACCCTGAGCGCGGAGTCCCCAGGGCCACCCAAACATGACGAACCACTCATCCACCCCACAGATCAGACCATAGGGGAGAATTGGAAGAGCCCTACCAGCGACCACACACAAAGACCCCCCTGGGGCCAACAGCAACAAACTCACAGACCCCCGCCGGAACCCGCTGTACCGACATAGCCCCAGGCCTAGACACCAAGGCCCGGGCACCGGGGACGCCCACCCCTTAGGCCCAGACCCGATAGGACCAGAGGACCCGAGCCCCACCAGACAGCCACCAGGCCGAGCCGACACACGCCCAAGCGCCCAACCCCCAACACCGAGGGTCCCAAGCTCACCGGCAGGCAAAAGCACAAACCACAAGGGGGCCACGTGGTAGGAGTGCGACACCAAGTAGCCACACATGTATCAAAGGGGGGGGGGGCTAAGTCCCGGCCTGACAAATAGACATTCATTCACAGACACAATTACACTGACCCACCCTCATCCTCACCCTCACTCACTCAAAGACATACAATAACGACACATTCCATACATAATCCCAATACGCACTCTATATCCCCTAGGTCCAAGACATGTATCCGCCCCCTACGTGGTGCAGCCCACACCCACACTCAGGAGGTAGGCCCATTCATTCTGGAGTGGAGATGAACCAACATCCAAGATCAGGCCCAACCCGCGCCCTGCCGACAGGACAGGCTGGCGGCCCTCATGGGAACAAGCACAGCACATGATCATGGGGTATGTAGGGTCAACGGGGGAGCTGACTCCCTGAGGGAGCATTTGTTCCTGCAGTCATTTTCTCCCCATCCCTCACCGCGTACCTCCGCCCTCTTCATTTCAAATTTCATACTTGTAAGGATTTTGAGGCTTGGATGTATTGCAACTTTTTTTTACATCTCTGTTGTTCAGTATCCCCTGGGACTCAATTTTATAATACACCTTAGACATTCACTCATAAACATTGTCATAACATTCACATATAGGAACTTGGGGTGGGCACTATTGTTATAGGTGGCGGGACGACACCACTCTGACATCCTGTGCCTGTGCTCACTTACAATGATGCATCTAGACAGTAAGGGCTGGGTTAGAGTTGGGGTGGAGGGGAAAATGGCATTATGCCAACCTTTGCTCCTTTTCTTTTCTTTTTTTTATTGCATTTTAAAATGACACACATCAACAGCACATTTGGGGGCGGGGTGTGTGTGTTGGGGTCTAGTGTTTTTTTTTTTGCACCCCCCTGGTTCGCTGGCGGCCTTTCTGGGGGTGGGGTCTGGTAAGGTGGCAGGCCGTCGGGTGTTGTCCTGGAATATGGACGGGTTCGGGGCCTGGGGGTTTGGCGTGGGCGGGGCTGGCGCGGCGCCCTCCCTGGGTGTAGCTACTTTTTCTAAAGTGATTTTCTTTATTAATCAAGAAATGGGTGAGAAAAAAACCTATGTATTTTAAATGTAGTCACTAGTAGAAATGACGCCATCAGCATTTATATTACTAGGACCATCTGGCAGTAACGTTGCACCTTTTTTTTGTCTTTAGCAGAACTGTCCCAAGGGCTGTGAGACGAGATAAAGCGCAGAGGGCCACCCTCGGAAACAAAAGCATTTTAAACACGTTAACTATGATCAATTGAAAAGACCTTCATTAAATGTAAATGTAACATATGCAACAATGTTCATTATTCTGCTAGGGTAAAGGTGTGTTAAATGAAGACTTACAGCATGATTAGTACCTTAGAACAAATGTTTTATATCCCATGACAGTGCTCATTGCCCTCTCAGCCCCACCATCATGTTTCACTGCCATGTTACTACAGAGGCCCAGAAGGTCCAAAGTAAACACTCCCTTTAAAGCCAACCTTTCACATTCAGCCATGGTCATCTGGATGGGCTACTCCATTTGTTGCAGTTTGAAATTTATACTGCTAGATATAACTACTTCCCACATACTGGACCTGTAAGCCAACATAATGCCAGAATAAACAGCCGAGGCTTTCGCTGCCAAATTAAAGTTTGGGAGCCGAGGCGAAGCAATTTTTCATAAAGTCTAAACCGAACAAGCAGATAATACAAAAACATGCTGAGGCACGTTCTGCTGTCGTCACTGATCAGGCTGCGTCTGAAACTCTGAGACTGAGGAAAGGCTTAGGTAGCATCTTAACAGACACACTCACACACAAAGATAGCTACAGTGAAAGTGGTGAAATAAAATATGTGATTATCACAACTACATTATTTAATTGGCACTGATAGTGAATAAACTGGTGGAGGAATTTAAAGGGGACCACACATTCAAAATTCACTTTTTAATGTTTTTTTACTCAACTTTGGGTATTTACTTCATAAAAAAACAGTCCAAAGGCCAAAAAAATGCACCCAGTGGTTTATTTACTCTAAGTAGATTTATTTTACTGTGATAAAAACGGCTCGTTTTTGAAATAAACTGGAAGTCAATCGCGCTTGTGACGTCACAGGCGCGAGGACAACCCACCCCAACCTGAGTCCAGCCCCTCACCTAGCAACCCCTGGTTAGGCTCAACCCACTTCTGTATTAAACACATGACTGTTGTTTTTCATGATTTCATCTCATCTTTTGTTTATATGTTATTAATTTCATGTGTACAGCACTTTGTTGCAGCTGTGGTTTTTTAAATGGCTTTATAAATAAAGTATAATTGTTATTTTTATGTTTTAGTTCAATTTTTAGTGTATTTGCGATCGCTCCAAACGCGCAGCCGGCAAAAATTAAACGAGCAGACCCCCGACGTAGGGACCGGCGTCAACGAGCCCCTCTTCTGGCGCGATGGAGCGGAGCTTCAACTGTGCAGCCTCGCAGCAGCCTGGCAGAAGCCTCGCAACAGCGAGGACCTTCTCTTTACCGATTAATTTACGGGAGACACTTGGTGAACTTTGTGTGTCTTGACTGGAACAGCGATAACTCTCAAAGTCTCCGCGTGCAACGAGCGGAGCTGGCGAAAACCGGAAGAGGAACAAGCTAACATTAGCATCGGATTCGGGTGGTCTCATGCTAAAAGGAGCAGCTAATTGCGGCGCGCTCAGACGGGTTTCGGTAAGTTATCTTAAGCTAACACTAACAGTAAGTCAAATGAGTAATAAAAAACGAGCTAATTTTAAAACAACAACACATTACAGATACTGGCTGTGCAGAGGGCGTAAACAGATCGTTGAAGGGCGTGGACTTCAGAACTTCTATCAGAAACCGGTCGTTCAAAACGAAAGTTAAAACTGGCAGAATTAAAAAGGGTATAATTAATTATCTAAGAATTATTTTGTGTATTAAAATGAATTAATATTGTCAAGATAGCACACAGACATAACATAAAATTTTTAAATACTTACATGTGGTCCCCTTTAAGACTTTTATTTCCTAATAGAAAATGTCTTTCTATTTGCTGTATTGTTTGCCCCTCTGAGTGTGAAGTGCAATGTGTGCACCGTCTGCCTGGCCCCAGTTTGAACCCTCCAGCAGCCTAATTGATGAAGAGCTACACTTAGGAAATTAAATAAAATGTATGCAGAGATGAAGATTAGATGTTCGGAAGGCAAGGGTGGAGCAAAGTCTATGGTGTTGGATTTCTGCTCATTTCATTGCAGAGAACAGAAGTGCATAAACACACAAGAGCATCAATAAGAAGGGCTGTATTAATGGCACAATTTGTTATAGGTTGCTATTACAAGGAACACGCCCATAAACTCTTTCCCATTAGCACTAATTCACAAAGTAATTACTGCACCTTTGTCAATAACTGATAAATGCATCAGGGATGAAGCAGCGAGGAGCTGTCAGAGCAAGCTTTGTTCCATCTATTCCCTTATAAAAAAAACTTACATTCATGCATGGAAATCCCACGTTCCCACATGTTAAATCAGGTCAAATTAATTTGTTAAACACACACTTGCTAGGTGATTTTGGAACATTTGAACATGTTCATGTAATCGTGTGTGTCTACATGATTTTCCATGTGTGAAAAGTATGGGATTTTTTTGTGGAAAATCTTCTACTGAGAGTTTTTAACATATTTTTGTTTTTGCGTTGTAAAAATATAACAGTAATTAAAGCTGCAAGCAGCATTGAGGCCCTCGCAGCTTAGCGCCGCTCGGACCTTATTGAGGCGACCGCGCGAGCTCCAGCTCGGCCGCTCGGTCGCCATTTCGAAGTCTCTCGTGTCTACTCCGCAATAGGGGTGCACACGCACAATAAATCTGGTTCAAATCGGATGATGTCTCACTGAGATATAACAGTTTGAATAATCTAGGGGGCGCTCTGGAGTCACATATTAAACTACAATATCAATGTGTCCACAAGGTCTCACTGATGATACACAATAAATCTGGTTCAGATCAGATGATGTCTCACTGAGTTATAACAGTTTGAATAATCTAGGGGGCGCTATGGAGTTATATGTTAAACCACAATATCAATGTGTCCACAAGGGCTCACTGATTATTCACAATAAATTTGGTTCAGATCGGATGATGTATCACTGAGATATAACTATAGAAATAATGTAGGGGGCGCACTTGAGTCAAATTTAGCCCACCTTGTCAACGTGTCCACAAGGGCTCATTGATGATACACAATAAATCTGGTTCAGATCAGATGATGTCTCACTGAGATATAACAGTTTGAGTAATCTAGGGGGCGCTCTGGAGTCATATGTTAAACCACAATATCAATGTGTCCACAATGTCTCACTGATGATACACAATAAATCTGGTTCAGATCGGATGATGTATCACTGAGATATAACTGTAGTAATAATATAGGGGGCACTATGGAATAAAAATTTACATACCATTATCAATGTGTGTCGACGTGTTCACTGATAAAGCACAATAAATCTCGTACAGATCAGATAATGTATCACTGAGATATAACTGTAATAATAATATAGGGGGCGTTATGGAGTAAAAATTTACATACATTATCAATGTGTGTCGAAGTGTTCACTGATAAAGCACAATAAATCTCGTGCAGATCGGATAATGTATCACTAAGATATAACTGTAGTAATAATACAGGGGGCGCTATGGAGTAAAAATTTACATACCATTATCAATGTGTGTAGAAGTGTTCACTGATGAATCATAATGAATCTCGTGCAGATCGGATAATGTATCACTAAGATATAACTGTAGTAATAATATAGGGGGCGCTATGGAGTAAAAATTTACATAACATTATCAATGTGTGTCGAAGTGTTCACTGATAAAGCATAATAAATCTCGTGCAGATCGGATGATGTATCACTGAGATACAACAGTTTGAATAATCTAGGGGGCGCTATGGAGGCTATTTGCTAATTAGCATAAACACCTGTTCAAGGGGTGGGTAATGATCGATCATAATGATTTTGGTACTCCTCAGATCAAATCTGTGGAGTTTAGAACCAAACGTATGGTGACGGCGTTACGTCTTACTTCGCCACGTCACCACGCCCACTTGCTCCACCCAAAACGAACAGTGCTGGAAAGCTTGTTACACCACCATGTCTTCGGTGACTGAATACAATGTCACGTTGATTAGGTAACAGGGATCCGATATGGACCGTTCAACGTAAAACTTTACACTTCCTGTTGTCAGGGGGCGTGGCTTAAGTGATGTCATGATTTGACCATACAGTTTTGCAGGGGACCGGATGTGGGTCAATCACTGAAGGTTTGATGTATTAGACAGTTTTCGTGTAAGAGCTGTAAGCGTTTCGTTTTTCATGGCGAGATGTCCAACTTTGAGGTCTGGCCCCGCCCCTTCAGCATGCATGAAAACGCACAGTTTTGATAACATTTGTTCCCCCGTGCCTTATAAAGAAACTGGCCAAGTTTGAATCAAATCGAGCGAAATCCCTAGGAGGAGTTCGTTGAAATGCAGAGGCTGTAAACGGCCAAAAAGGGGTGAAAATTTGGTCATCGTTCCAAAATGGCCGCCTTACCATTTATCGTACAACATTGGTGCCAGAGAGTTTTCTGTGCATCTTGGTGAGTTGGACAAGTGTACCAAATTTCATGATTCTACGTCAAACTAAGGTCAATGCGGAGGGTATTTTTAATATTTCTAGGGGGCGCTCTTGAGCCGTTTCTGTAGCGATTTGCTAATTAGCATAAACACCTGTTCAAGGGGTGGGCAATGATCGATCATACTGATTTTGGTACTCCTCGGATCAAATCTGTGGATTTTAGATCCAAACGTATGGTGATGGCGTTATGTCTTACTTCGCCATGTCGCCACGCCCACTTGCTCCACCCAAAACGAACAGTGCTGGAAAGCTTGTTACACCAACATGTCTTTAGTCACTGGACACAATGTCACGCTGATTAGGTAACACGGGTCCGATATGGACCTTTCAAAGTAAAACTTTACACTTCCTGTTGTCAGGGGGCGTGGCTTAAGTGATGTCATGATTTGACCATACAGTTTTGCAGGGGACCGGATGTGGGTCAATAACTGAAGGTTTGATGTATTAGACTCTTTTCGTGTAAGAGCTGTAAGCGTTTCGTTTTTCATGGCGAGATGTCCAACTTTGACGTCTGGCCCCGCCCCTTCAGCATTCATGAAAACGCACAATTTTGATATTGTTTGTTCCCCGGTGCCTTATGAAGAAACTGGCCAAGTTTGAACCAAATCGAGCGAAATTCATAGGAGGAGTTCGTTCAAATGCGGAGGCTGTAAACGGCCAAAAAGGGGTGAAAATTTGGTCATCGTTTCAAAATGGCCGCCTTCCCATTTATTGTACAACGTTGGTGCCAGAGGGTTTTCTGTGCATCTTGGTGAGATGGACAAGTGTACCGAATTTCATGATTCTACGTCAAAATAAGGTCAATGCGGAGGGTATTTTGAAAATTTCTAGGGGGCGCTCTTGAGCCGTTTCTGTGACGATTTTTGCCACGCCCCCAAAATACGTAATTTTTCACCAGTCCTGACGAGTCCGCCAAATTTGGTGAGTTTTCGTATATGATAAAGCCTCCAAAAGGCCACTTCTTTGGGGGGAAGAAAAAAAATAATAATAATTAAAGCCGCAAGCGGCGTTGAGGCCCTCGCAGCTTAGCGCCGCTCGGACCTTATTGAGGCGACCGCGCGAGCTCCAGCTCGTCCGCTCGGTCGCCATTTCGAAGTCTCTCGTGTCTACTCCGCACC
>JBBPBX010074740.1:5000-17507 GCA_038048925.1 Garcialebias charrua
AACTGTCGGCGCCGTCGCAGGCGTGTCTCTGTCGTTGTGATGTATGTCTTCCCACTTCATGACTGAAGAGGTGCTCTTTGAGTCTGTAAGAACTATGTCATTTCTGAGTAGTTCTAGATTCAAATGCTCTTGAACCAAGGTTTCATTGAAAGGTTGGCTGATGGCTGAATTACCTGTCCCAGAGGACAGTACAGCGTCCTTGGTGTGGAATCCTTGGATCTCCACACCTTCCTCTACCTGTGGTAGGAAGTGTGAGGTTGCCCCCCTTTCGTTTGAGGAGGGGTCCTCCAAATCAGTAACAATGGAGTCCAAGTGACTGTCAGCGTGTTGTAGACTGTCACTTTCAGGACTCAGATGTCCTTGAACCAAGACTTCACTGAAAGCTTGGCTGTTCGCCGAATTACCTGTCCCACAGGACAGTACAGCGTCATCGGTGTGGGACCCTTGGATCTCCACACCTTCTTCTACCGGTGGTAGGTAGTGCTCAGTGAGTGCTGAAGGTGTCAGCTCGCAGAGGAGGTCCTCGTGATGGGCCAGAGTCTGGTCCAATTGTTGAGTCTCCTCTGTCTCACCTGTATTTGGAGGTCCACTTACCGGGTTTGCGTTCACGGTTGAGGTTTCCCTTGTGATCTCAGCAGTACCTGCTGTTAGACAGTCAGTGTCCTGACCTTGGGGAGGCACCACGATTGGCAGCGGACTGGTCACTGTGGTCCACATTGTCTGATTGCCATAATTTATAATCGCTTCAAAGCGATTTATAAAATCTTGGCCAACCAAAAATGGAGTCTGGAGTGAGTCACGTTCAGACACATACACCGGGTGGTATAGTGACATTTCGCCAATCTGCATGTGAACCATGGCTATTAGGGTTGTTCTCGTCTTTGCGGGGCCCTGTAGCTCACCATAAGTGTCTTTCACAAAGGGTATTTGCCTGTCAACACCATAAGCGGCGGTCCTTAGCTCCTCAAACAGTTCGGCTGACATGATAGACACGTCTGAGCCGCAAACCAGGAGTGCTTCTTGCTCTAGGACCCCTTTCAGTGTGAGTGGCAGGTAAGCTTTCTTAGCCACCCCCCTTTTGATAAAGTTACACAGAAACCGTTCAGGTTTACGCACACGCATCTGTTTACATGTACCTCTGACCGTGTAAACTTCGTTGCTGTCAGCATCATGATGGCAGTCTGCCTCATGACCTTCGGGACGTTGAACATCAGCAATTTGTTTGTTGTCAGCGTCTTTGTCAATGACGATGATGTTGTCGTCAACTGTGTGCAATGAGTTGTTGCAAAAGGCAGTGCTGCGCGCCGCTTTGTCGGGTTGAACAACGTTGTTTGTGTCATCATCAAGGACAACGTCACACGTTGTGTCAGCTTGGTCAACCACTGTAACATTCAAATCATTTGACAAACAAATTACCACCTCAGTCTCTTCCGAGCGCGGAGGCGATGTTTCCTTAATCTGGAGCTTGTGTGACTCTTTGCATGTCTCGAACTGTGCAGCTCAAGGGGCAGGGGCAGGAGGGCCGCTTCTCGTGGGTACATGTTGGGACCGACCATTTTTCAAAGGGTCACAGCTCCCAGACATCAACTTCTCTCGAAGTTCTCCCACTGTGAGACCTAGGTGAGAACTATTTTGGTTCGATCTGAACCATCTTGGTTCACCTAGAGAGCGAACACCTACCTTGTGTGGTTCTCCGTTCATCTCAAGGTTTTCAACCTGAGGTACAGGAGGAGCAGAACTCTCTGTGAACCGATCTGAGTCACTGTTCCAGCTTGTGGAACTGATCTGTTGTTTGTTACCATGACAATCCTGTTTACTCTCGCACTCTGTAGGAGAGGGAACCTCTTCTATCAGCTGCGAGTGGGATGTGACCTTTTGACCTGGACAAACCTCTGATGGAATCCTAGGTTTTATCCTTGTCTCAAAAACCCACGTAGCGTAATCTTTTATCTTTTCCATGGTAACCTTTTTGCAATCAAACGCTAAGCGAACACATTTCATTTGGAAAGGCATGAGATGGGTAGTGAAAAGATTTTTAAACTCCTCATCTTCCTCTAAGCCAGGGACAAGTTCGCCACCGGAGTAGGCCGAGAGGAGCCTGTCGTAGAACGACAGGGGACTTTCCCACGTATCCTGATGGACGTTCCATGCAGCCAAGTAATTAGCATACGATAAAGCAGATTCTCCCACTTTGCGATAAGCACGGGCAGGAATCCCAAGGCCCCCACGCATCCAACTAGGATAGATAGGAGAGGAGGCCCTATCAGGTGATGCACCTGTTTGAACGTCCATCTTTGTACTGAATTTCCGTGAAAAATCAAGTAAAGTGGGTCTTATTTCACAGTGTGCAGTCTCACCATGTGATGCCTGCGGCAGTCAACATGGTGTCCAAGATGTGAAATCAAATAAAAATCAGTGATTTTTATTAATATGTTGACCTGTGACAAGGTCAAACAAAATCGGACATTGTTGTGTGATCTTTGTGAAAACCAAGACAAAAGATGCCTCATGTGTGTTATTTTAAACCTGCAGTTTAAAATAAAGTAGACAGCCTTGTAGCACAGAATTTATGATAAAAGTGTCGAGTTTTATCAAAAAACAGACAAGTCTGTATTAATTCTGTGTAACTGTTCTGCTTTCCCATAGGCTCACCACCTGTGGGAGGGGCCAAAGGGGTCGGGTGCATTGTGGAATGGGTGGTGGCCGAGGGCGGGGACCCTGGCGGTCTGATCCTCGGCTACAGAAGCTGGCCATTGGGACATGGAATGTCACCTCTCTGGTGGGGAAGGAGCCTGAGCTAGTGTGTGAGGTTGAGAGGTTCCGGCTAGAAATAGTCGGACTCACCTCAACGCATGGCTCTGGCTCTGGAACCAGTTTCCTTGAGAGGGGTTGGACACTCTTCCACTCTGGAGTTGCCCCTGGTGAGAGGCGCCGAGCAGGAGTGGGCATACTTGTTGCCCCCCATCTTGGTGCCTGTACGTTGGGGTTCACCCCGGTGAACGAGAGGGTAGCCTCCCTTCGCCTACGTGTGGGGGGACGGGCTCTGACTGTTGTTTGTGCCTATGCGCCGAACGGCAGCGCAGATTACCCACCCTTTTTGGAGTCCTTGGAGGGGGTATTGGAGGGTGCGCCTCCTGGGGACTCCCTTGTTCTGCTGGGGGACTTCAACGCTCACGTGGGCAATGACAGTGAGACCTGGAGGGGTGTGGTTGGGAGGAACGGCCCCCCTGATCTGAACCCGAGTGGTGTTCTGTTGTTGGACTTCTGTGCTCGTCATGGATTGTCCATAACGAACACCATGTTCAGGCATAAGGGTGTCCATATGTGCTCTTGGCACCAGGACACCCTAGGTCGTAGTTCAATGATCGACTTTGTTGTCGTCTCATCTGATCTGCGGCCGCATGTCCTGGACACTCGGGTGAAGAGAGGGGCGGAGCTGTCAACTGACCACTACCTGGTGGTGAGTTGGCTCCGATGGTGGGGGAGGATGCCGGTCAGACCTGGCAGACCCAAACGTATTGTGAGGGTCTGCTGGGAACGTCTGGCAGAGTCTCCCGTAAGACGGAGCTTTAACTCCCACCTCCGGGAGAGCTTTGAACACGTTCCGAGGGAGGCGGGGGACATTGAGCCCGAGTGGGCCATGTTTCGCGCCTCTATTGTCGAGGCAGCTTATCGGAGTTGTGGCCGCAAGGTTGTTGGTGCCTGTCGTGGTGGCAACCCTCGAACCCGGTGGTGGACACCGGCGGTGAGGGATGCTGTCAAGCTGAAGAAGGAGTCCTATTGGGCCTTTTTGGCCTGTGGGACCCCGGAAGCAGCAGATAGGTACCGGCAGTCCAAGCGGCATGCGGCTCGGGTGGTTGCTGAGGCAAAAACTCGGGCGTGGGAGGAGTTCGGAGAGGCCATGGAGAATGACTTCCGTACGGCTTCGAGGCGATTCTGGTCCACCATCCGGCGTCTCAGGGGGGGAAAGCGGTACGCGACCAACACCATTTATGGTGGGGATGGCGTGCTGTTGACCTCAACTCGGGATGTTGTGAGTCGGTGGGCGGAATACTTCGAAGACCTCCTCAATCCTACTGGCACGTCTTCCACTGAGGAAGCGGAGCCTGGGGACTTTGGGTCGGGCTCTCCAATCTCTGGTGCTGAGGTCACCGAGGTGGTTAAAAAGCTCCGCGGTGGCAAGGCTCCGGGGGTGGATGAGATTCGTCCTGAGTTCCTTAGGGCTCTGGATGTTGTGGGGTTGTGTTGGCTTACGCGACTCTGCAATATCGCGTGGACATCGGGGGCAGTTCCCTTGGATTGGCAGACTGGGGTGGTGGTTCCCCTATTCAAAAAGGGGGACCGTAGGGTGTGTTCCAACTATAGAGGGATCACACTCTTAAGCCTCCCTGGTAAGGTCTATTCAGGGGTTCTGGAGAGGAGGGTCCGTCGGATAGTCGAACCTCGGATTCAGGAGGAGCAGTGTGGTTTTCGTCCTGGTCGTGGAACACTAGACCAGCTCTACACCCTCAACAGGGTCCTGGAGGGTGCGTGGGAGTTTGCCCAACCAGTTTACATGTGCTTTGTAGACTTGGAAAAGGCATTCGACCGCGTCCCTCGGGGGGTTCTGTGGCGGGTACTCCGGGAGTATGGGGTACCAGGCCCATTGATATGGGCTGTTAGGTCCCTGTACGACCGGTGTCAGAGCTTGGTCCGCATTGCCGGCAGTAAGTCAGGCTCGTTTCCGGTGAGAGTTGGACTCCGCCAAGGTTGCCCTTTGTCACCGATTCTGTTTATAACTTTTATGGACAGAATTTCTAGGCGCAGCCAAGGTGTTGAGAGGATCCGTTTTGGTGGCCTTAGAATCGCTTCTCTGTTTTTTGCAGATGATGTGGTCCTATTGGCTTCATCAGCTCGTGATCTACAGCTTTCACTGGAGCGGTTTGCAGCTGAATGCGATGCGGCCGGGATGAGGATCAGTTCCTCCAAATCCGAGGCCATGGTCTTGAGCCGGAAAAGGGTAGCGTGCCCTCTCCGGGTCGGGGAGGAGGTCCTGCCCCAAGTGGAGGAGTTTAAGTATCTCGGGATCTTGTTCACGAATGAGGGAAAACTGGAGCGTGAGATCGATAGGCGGATAGGTGCAGCGTCCGCAGTGAAGCGGGCGCTGTACCGGTCTGTCGTGGTGAAGAGAGAGCTGAGTCAAAAGGCAAAGCTCTCAATTTACCGATCGATCTACGTTCCCACCCTCATCTATGGTCATGAGCTTTGGGTTATGACCGAAAGAACAAGATCTCGGATACAAGCGGCTGAAATGAGTTTTCTCCGCAGGGTGGCTGGACTCTCCCTTAGAGATAGGGTGAGAAGCTCAGTCATCCGGGAGGGACTCGGAGTAGAGCCGCTGCTTCTCCACATCGAGAGGAGCCAGTTGAGGTGGCTCGGGCATCTGGTTAGGATGCCTCCTGGACGCCTCCCTGGTGAGGTGTTCCGGGCATGTCCCACCGGGAGGAGACCCAGAGGAAGACCCAGGATACGCTGGAGGGACTATGTTTCTCGGCTGGCCTGGGAACGCCTTGGGATTCCCCCAGAGGAGCTGCTCCAAGTGGCTGGGGAGAGGGAAGTCTGGGCCTCCCTACTTAGGCTGCTACCCCCGCGACCCGACCCCGGATAAGCGGAAGAAAATGGATGGATGGATGGATGGATGGATGGATGGATGTTCTGCTTTCAACATTTGATTATATGTGAAAATCAAATGAAGGATGCTGTGTGTCAAACACGCCACTGTACTCTATTTAAAAAACAGGAAAGCTGACATGTGGACCTTATTGCATCAAACTGTAGTCAAATGCAACCAGCAACCAGCAGATGGGGGTGCCGCGCTGGATAAGTTTATCACAACGACTACAATTCTCTCCCTGACCGCTATAGAGGTGCTATTGTCGCCCGTGAGCGCAGCCTCAGCTTTTAGCTCACAGACATCTAACAACGGATCAAAGCATCATTCAGGCAGATCTAAAGCCTTTACGTGACAAAGCCCTAGAACCCCAGTCTTATAATAGACGATTCGATGTGAGTAACATTGTTTAGGACAGGTAATGTGATTTTTAAACTTCCTCTCAAAAGAAAAAGACAAGTCGTTTCCCTTAAACCAGACGCATCATCCGGCGTCACGTGACCTGGTCACATGGCGATCGGTAGGAGCAACTGACTCAATCCACCCATTAAAATCTCAAAAACACTGAGATGAAACAGTCTTTTCAGAGATAGTAACGGACAAACAAGCCTGAAGCCTGCGCACCCTGGTTTACTGAAGTCAAAAGTGACAAGGAGTGGGCTCTCCCACCCTGCAAGCGTCAACACTTACAGCGTAATCGACCAATCACAGCAAAGACAGAACATGCAGTTCTAAAACCCAAGTATTCATGGGAAATTGAGTCTTCTAAATCTTACGCCACTCACGTGTGATGTGCCGTTCGAGCGGTGCGTTCACGGACCTGCGGTCGGTCGAACAATAGTGTGGAACGGACTTATCAACGTTCTAAAACAGTCATAAATATCGCAAAACACCGCGGTTAAGCCAGTCTTCGACGATATCACGTGCATAGAACCCAAACAACACAGATAAACTGTCAGAAATGTGTGCAAAAATGAATCTGACAACCAGCAGTCTACAGAACCAACTTTTTTGAACACGACACACAATGGACCAATCACAGCGCTTGTGTAGCCGAATGTCTCGGTACCGCTAACGTTAGCTCGACCCAAAGTTCTGGACACACATTCACAAAATAAACGTAGAATACACCACAGAAAATACTGCTAACGAGCCCAATCACATCCAGGCTACCCCTACGCCTTCCAGAGAAGGCAGCACGCTAACTGTTGACAACAACGGACTTTACGTCACTCGGAACCGGAGGCCGAACCGTCCGGTCCAAAGCTGAGTGGGTTCACCCGAACCTCAGCCAACAACACGTTGTAACAGATTAGGTAAAATGGAGCAGCAAATGTGTGAAACAGACCTTCAACAGCAATCCACAGATGTAATAAAAAGAAGCAGAGAACGTGACACGGCGGTCACAAAATGACAAATGCACGCTTTTGTTTGCGACACGGTTTGAATCGTCTCCCAACCACAAACATTTATCCATCCGCAGCTTCAAACATACGTTGAAATGTGAAAGAAAAAATAATTCTAACGGGAAACGCACCAGACAATGCCACGACTAGCAATCTCCGACACTCACCAGCCAGAACTATTCTACAAGTCCACAATAGGATAAAAACTATATGCCAACATGTCATGAGCACAGAAACATCAATTCAATCTTTCAGAAGACCTGTACGTGGCCACCAATTGTAATAATATAGATAAATACGTCAGTTTGCTGACTTATCTATAATTTAGATGATAGATTTGAGCAGGTTTAGACTGACACAAATTTATCATCAGTTATACGGGTTCTCAACTTTTTCAGATTAAATCAATAAATCTGTGGCTCAGTGAATGTAATGTAACTTGACAGGAAACGTTATTATGTTGACCTACCAAAGGCAGAGTCATTTAATAACAAAATCATCAAATTACAATCACAACATATTTACATAGATTGATCGATCACAACTTATAACTAACTTTTCAGCAGATTAAAACATAAGACAACAGAACACAAGTTAATGGGTCTTATATTAACTTATTTCTGTGGCACAAACTTACAGTTTACATTTAGAAATAAACATAAGGAGTTAAGGAAGATTAAAGAAAGGAAATGGTTGAATCTTATCTTGAGATGTTTAACCAGAGTGGCTCATCCTCTGTTCGGTTTCGGCTGGACATCCGTACCGTGATGAAACGACGTTTTTAGTCAAGCCAGATGCGCATGCCTTGCTGCGTTTTACAGGCGACACATTTTCATCCTGCCATGGTCTCGTGAGGTCTGCTTCGGCCTCCCAGAGTAATGTTATCAGCTCCGGTTTGGTTTCAAGATAACTTCCAGGAAAAGTGTTCACAGCTTGGAGCAATGACCCTCAGATGGCTAACAGCTGACGTGCTGTTTAAGCCTCGCTGAAGACGTGGGCCTTTGAGTGATGGCCGTACGTACAACAGCTTGGAGAAAGACGTCTATGCATCTTTCATTCTCCCAGAGAACTCACTGTGGTTGAGCTCGTGGTTCCCTTTGCACTCCAGAATCAACAGGAAGTGTCCCTTTAAGAAGGGGGTGTGACTTAGTCACATACTTCCTGCTGATTGGTTGTCGTACCCCTAGAGAGGGTGTGACTTTGCAAGTGAGTGAGTTTGAGTGACAGATGATAGGGTACATAAAGAAACATGCGTCAGAAGATGCAGGTGCATGTGAACAAGCCATGTAATTTGTTTTGAGAACAGATTCATTGTTTTTAGAAAGGACGGGAGACAGAAAGCAAATTATGTCTAGAACTTTTCCTTCGTTCCAAAAACACTTCAAACAAATACGACGGATTGTTCAGTCAACTTTAAGACAGTTATTCTGCACAGAGCAGACAGTTTAGAGCAAGATCATTCTGAGATGTTCTCTTAACTTTGGCATATTTAAAATATACCAGCTTAGTAAAATCATCATTAAATGACAAAAATATACTGTTGATCAATTCTGAATTAACACACATTAAAGAGAAAGTTCAATCTGATTAATTGGTGTCCATTAATTCAAAATAATTGTAACAAAAATAGTGTCCTTGAGAGCTTCAAGAAAGTGTACCACTTAGAGTTTCAAAGAGATGCGGAGAGGTGTACTTAAAGGTCAAGCCTAAAATATCAGAGATGAGGTGTTCCACTACACCATCAAGGGGTATCATATCACTATTATCTATCATTTATGTGTGCAATCAAAAGATGTAGAAAGAAATTGTATTGTAATGTTTCCCCAAATGGATCAATAACATACAGTATCCATGCATTCAGTTAATTACCGTGTCATCAGGGTCAGACAACACTTGAACAGAGATGGGTGGAGCAACAAGTGTACAGTTGGTGTTGAGTGGATGGAAGCAACGCTGAGATCTGATAGACCACATCTTTCAACTGTTTCACAACCGCTGGAAGCTCTGTAAAAGAAAAAACAAACAAACAAGGGCAAAAGAACAAAAATTGTGAGTCAATAGTTTTTTGAGACCATTCAAAATTTACATTAGTCATTTGTGCAATGAAGAGCTGAGATATAAATAAGGAGGAACAGGAAGTAGGAGTCTGATCTAAAGAATAAATATAACATTCAAACAAGGCATTCTCCATTTCCACATTTGGTTTTAAAAATAAGTGTCTCATCACTTGCTTCACTCAAACTACTTGCTAGAAATTACCTCTCAAGGCATCTAATATCAGTTTTCCTTCAGCCTCTTGTTTTCTGCCTGAAGCAGCCACAAAAACAGTAATGTTGCAGAAATACGTATTTCAAGTAAATTAGTATTTCAGCCTGGCTGCGGTTATTGTTCTGCTGGCTAGTAAGCGCATGTGTGTTAACAGAGATCTGATGCAAACATGCTTGCAAACATGCTTGCATGGATGCGGGGCCTTGAAAAACCATACAAAAACTTGAAGCAAGCCCCCCCCCCCCCAAAAAAAAAAAAAATCTTATAGCATATATGGCTTATTTAAACGCTAGAATAACATATTCTAACATGCAGGGTTTTACTTGCCTCTATTCATCTACCTCAGCAACGTAACACACCAGTTTTAGCTCATTAGCTTACCGTTAGCTTAGCTTATAGCCACAGCAGGTTTTGTTAATTCAAGTGAACAAAGCTAAAACAACTAGCAAATAAACAAAACAGAACCGATTACCTTCAACTTCCAACTGAATGTCCAGTCGTCGTCCAGACCAGTCAACGTCTAATAAAAAGCAAGTTTTACGAGCGCTGAGGGGGTGGGGCTTAGGTGAGGTCAGACTATGACAACATAGGATCGTCAGGCATCCAACCAGGATCCCTCATGCCAAGTTTGGTGTCAATTGACCATTTAATGAGAAAGTTACAGTGTTTCGTTTGTTTTGGCGAGTATGCCAAGTTCACCGCTCCGCCACTCCCCCTGAACAAATACGAAAAGTCAATTTTATTGATAACTTTTAAAGCCCCATGCCTTAACTGCATTCTGACCAAAAATGAAGCCGATAGGTCGAACGCCTGAGAAGGAGTTTGTCAAAGTTCGACATGAGTAAAACTGAAAAATGACCAAAATTTGACCTTTGACCCAAAATGGCTGCCTACCTGTGCATTTTAGAGGGTACCTCCAAGAGACTTTTTTTCTTGAATTGGGGAGATCTACCTATGTACCGAGTTTCAGATCTGTACGACCTACAGTTTCCACCAACTCACGTTAGGGGGCGCTATAGAGCAGTTTGGCCACGCCCATTTGCAATTACACCAGAATCCAAAAATTTTAGTTGGGGGACAATTTTGAGTGAAGTTTGGTGAGTTTTTGAATATGTTAAAGGCCCCAAACAGCCGCGCGAAGTGACGGGAAAAAAAATAATAATTTAGAAGAAATCGAGCGATTATACCCAATCAAATGGCGAATAAACTACTCTGTAGGGTTCATGTATTATAAAAGAAGAAAATAATGCTATCCAAAGTATCCAAAGCCCTGAAGAAGCTATGGCAGACAGAAGCCAAAATGTGGAGAACATTTTTTGTCTGTTTTTTTATTACACGTGTAAAAAAAACTGCACAGTGCCTCACCAGCCATGAACCTCACCGCACGTCACTGGTACACACTCTATTCAACCTCTGCTTGACTGCCTGGCTGACCTCAGGGACTGGATGGCTTTAAATGTCTTAAGTTTCAATGAGAAGAAGTCTAAATTCATGGTGTTTCCTCCCAACGACACAATCATCAACACTGCATCGACCTTTCCGCTCTAGCCCTGTTAGAGAAACCAAGAGTCACTAATCTGGGAGTGATAATGGATCCTTCCTTGAAATTTAACAGTCATGTAAACATGATTGTTAAATCCTTTTTTTTTTTTTTCAGCTGAGGCAGCTGTCTAAGCTGAAGCCCATATTGTCCAAAAATAACTTGGAGACAGTAATGCATACATTCATAACATCCAGGCTTGATTACTGCACTTACTGAGGTGACAGGAACTTCTCTGTTGCAGGCCCAAGACTTTGGAACGAGTTACCTCAGACAGGCCCCCTCCCTCACAGTTTTTAAATCCCACTTAAAAACTGGAGGTTATGCACCATAATCAATGTTCCCTGAAGGAAGGGAACAAGGTGCAACATATGAAAAATTGGAATTGCGCCCCCGCGCGGTTCACCTGAAGCAATACAATCACGCCTTTTAAGGCAAGTGAGCGTCAATGTCACCAGGTGGCCCCGCCCCCCTGGTATAAGAGATGGTGACGCCTCATGTTCAACCTCAACATGCACTTTACCGAGCTTGGGCATTGGAGGGTCAAACATGTATTGCACCTTGTTCCCTTCCTTCAGGGAACATTGGTTATGGTACATAACCTCCAGTTCCCTTATCAGTCAGTTCACTGCGGTGCAACATATGATATATGGGAACATACTACACACCCTGGAAATGCATGCTTTTGTGAACTTTAGCCTCAATCAGTCAGGCGTTAACACGTTTTCTTCTCCTTGGTGGAGAGCACAGCCTGTGTCACGTCACTAGTAACTTCAGGCTGTAGTGTTTAATAAACTTGTTTGGAGATGCCCAATTAATTGCCCCACTCCCCTCAGGACGGAGGTTGAGGAGCATCAAATGTAGAACCACTAGACTGAGGAACAGCTTCTACCCTGAGGCTGTTAGACTCATGAATAAATAAATAATAAGAATAAACACTGCAAAATATCAAAGTCAAAGTCAAAGTCAACTTTATTGTCAGATCTGCAATATGTACTGTACAGGACATACACAGGACCGAAATTGCGTTTCTCTCAGTCCCTCGGTGCAACAGTAAACATCTAAACATTGAAACACTGAAACATATAATAATAGACATAAGCATAAAATAGTAAAACTAACACTGTCCTGAGTTTTTTGCATAGTGGTATAAGAGTATGAAAATTTACACCAACTCTAAAACTAAAACATTAAACATTTAATGAACATAATACTGTCCTGAGTTTTTGCATACTAGTATAAAAAAAGAGTATAAAAAGTATAACTAAAATAAACTAAAGGTTTCTAGCATTGACATTTGCAAAGTGGCAAAGCAGCGTATGAGTTAATGTACACAGTATATGTATGAGGTAGTAGTTGATGTTGTTATAGAGGCAAAAAGTGGCATATGCAGTAAGGCACATTGGGCATCCCTAAATAAGACCGTTCAGAGCACACTGTATATGTATCAGCAGTGGTGTAGATATTAGAGTAGTGTAAATGTAAACAGTAGTAATTACATGTAAGCAGTAGTAATAAAAGTAAACAGTATTAATAAATGTAAACAGAGAATGTAAACAGTATTATGATTATAGGCAGTGATGTAATACAAACATTAGTGCAAGTATGAGAAGTAGTGCAAACTGTATGAGCACATGACCGAG
>JBBPBX010074741.1:0-17507 GCA_038048925.1 Garcialebias charrua
CGGAGACTAAAAATAGAACATTGTGTTCTTTTAGACTGTAAACTACTTTACGCTTGACCTTCGATGTACAAAACTTCCTCCAAACTCCCTTCAAGCTTCTGTGGTACTGATGAACAGGCCTTCCTTAGCCGGCCGGAGCCTAAAATTGGAACATAGTGTACTTACAGAAACAACTCGCCTGCTGCACTCCTGACTCTCTGCTTTAATTCATCAAAGCTTGTAGTTTTTTCAACAAAATTCTTGGTTCTGTCCAGTTGATGAGGTATTTTCAGCAGGATGGAGATAAAGAGCACACCGTGTTTTCTCAGTTCTCAGTCCAAGGCCAGTCAGCCTTCAGTGGGCAGATCCTGCTCCGGGGTCGGTCTCGGATGACCCAAAACAGTAACTTAACTAATAGTTGAATTAAATCAAAAAGAACTTGTTTGTTCCACAAATTTGTTAAATCCATCCAGAAAAATGGTAATCCAGAAATGGACAATCTTAATCCATTAGAAAATGTGGTAATTCCTGGAAAAATTAGTCAAACATCCATTACGAGAGGCCTTTAACAGCGGTTTAGAAGACGAACAGGGACACTGTGTTCTTCTTATCTTCCCAATTTTCCCAAACATTCAGCTTGCTGCAGTCTGATCTCTTGACGCACAAAACTTCTCTTTAAACTCCTTTTAATCTGTTATGAACAGAAAGGAAAATATCCCTAATTCATTCAGAAGGGAAAAAAATTGGTTTAATCCATTAATTGAGGTTTATTCCACAGAATTGTTATAAAACAAAAAAATCTTGAAAAAAATAAAAATAATTATATCCAGGAAAAATCAGTTACTCCGATAAAAATGTAAAAACATCCATTCACAGCTCCGTTGAGCTTTCAAAGGCCCTTTTGCAGCAGCAGGGAGGACAACAAGAACTCCGTGCTCCTTTTAGCTCAAACAAGCTGATAAACCAGTCTGCTTTCAGCGAGAAGATCTCCGCTTTGTTGGTTTCAACCGATTATTTAATCTTCTTGTATAAAAGGAGGCTTTTTTACTGTTAATTAATAATTTACTCTTAATATAAATTTAGCTGTGGATTAAACTGGGAATATAACCTACCTTTTTTGTCAGAAAGTGCCACAAGGGATTTCCAAAAGAATAGGAAAATTATTCCATCTCTGAAGCCAGTCCAAATTGTGAAGAATTTGGAAATATCCGGGCTGAGAGGCAAAAAAGCATTCCTTGTTGCGCAAAAAGAAAAACCCTTTTTCAGATAATCCAATCTTCTTCTTTTCAGCTCCAGAGACTTCAGTTATAATCCACAAGAATTCTTCAGGGGTCCAAAAACTCAGCAAAATTTCTTCTCTTCCACAGCTTTTTTATACTCTAACAGAGGGACTTCAGCCCCCACTTGCAGACGCTATGTCATTTTGTTATTTTTTCATTGGTTATTGATGAGGTAACTTTTTACCCCTCCTCTCAGCCCTCACTGAGCAATGACATAATGTCTCCTCCAGCTGTCCCCCTCCTTCAGCAGAGAATGACCCAATGCCATCTGTCATCTGGCAAAGTTCCAACTTCTTCAGTCAGAAGAAATTTTCAACTTTCACCCAGATTTACTCAAACTGTGGAAAAACACTCTTTTAACGTGCTATGTAATGTTCAAAACTATATTTTTCAACCCTCAGCAGTGAAGCATCCTTTAGTTTGCTGTGAATCATAAAAGAAAACATAAAATAACATACATTTTACCCACATACACAATCACACATCTCCAGTTAATCACTTGACACACACTTCACATAACCATTGCATGTCTGATTTTCTTTGTTGTAAATGCTTGCCCTTTCTAACAGGCTTTGAATCAACCTTGCAGCCTCTCTTCTGCTCTGCCAAAAAGTGTGCACGTTTTTATCTATCTGACCTATTTCTGCTCCAAGCAGACCTCAGCTGTTTATCTATGTGTGTGTGTGCGTGCACGTGTGTGCGTGAGTGTACTCTGTCTGGTGAGAGGCCTGTTCATGTGCTTGTGTGTGTTTATGCATCTTGCTATGCGTGTGTATGTAAATGTGAGGCCTGCTCCATGCTCTGTTCTGTCAAAACACCAAAACTAACTAGCTTAAAGGTCTCTCTCTGTAACCAAACTCTCCTTGCATCTCTGCAAGTCAAACTTTCTGCAGAACATGCAGTTTTACATGTTCTGTTCTGTTATTGGTGTGAGATGATAGATTCACTACTTTCTAAATACTCTAAAAACTATTTTCTTTCTTCTTGATAAGCCGCCCAAGCTCTCTGCAACAAAACTCCCTGCAGCTTCCTATCCAGTTTTGATCCATATTTTCTCAGAGAGAGACCTGCTGCTTTTCAGAGGCCTTGGTTTTTCTGCCTAGTGTGTGCATGTAAGGCCTGACTCAAACTTATTCCTTATCGCACAGGGTTAACCAAAAAATGCTATGCAATAACACAAAAATGGTTTACCAAAATACAGACAAAGCATATAAAAAGTAAAAAACATACATCATGTTTTTCTGCTCATGAGTTTAAAATGCCATATAAATTAAACTGATCTAGGGTTACTGACGGTGTGTTATTACACCCTGCTCTGAGCCCTGTGCCAAAGGCAACTTACCATGTGTGTGTATATGGGTTGTAAAGATTTTTGTAGCAGTATAAGTCTGTTTTCAACCCAAAAGTCCTGCATATTTTGACACCCCCTGCTTGAAAACAGGCGGTACTGCTCAAACAAGTCCTTTAACACTCATCGTGATCTTCTCGTCATCTGTGTCCATGCCATCTGGGACCCCGAGATGTCGTCGTCAGGTCACGCGGGATCCTTGGTGCCTCTGGACCCTGGACTGCTGTTCGCTTCCTCTCAACCTCCATCATGGTGTAGTCATCCTGGTCAGTTCCACGTGTGCCGCCCGGCTGAGGTGAGGTCGTCCTCCTCAGGTCATCTCCTCAGGTCATCTCCGGAGATCCTGTAGTGGTCAATGATTCTTCGTTCTCCCTTGTTGATCGAGCATCAGGATCAGCATTCTCACTGGCATGAGGCATCAGTTGTTTCAGCATTCTCCCTGGCTTCAGATATCCTTCAGGCGAGTAGGCAGCATTGCCATCCACACCTACTGAAGCGGTGGTGTTACAGTGGGTCTTCAAGAATCAAGTCAGACTCTGAGTCAATGGGATCAGCAACTGCTGAACTGACTGGGATAGCGCTGTCAGGTTCTTCCGGCTTAGCTGGGCCGGTTGTATCAGGACATTGTAAATAAGTAAATAAGTGAAATAAGTAAAGAAGTAAATAAGTAAACTAAATTCTATATACTAGCAAGAGCCGGGGGGGGTTTTAAGCGGTGTTGGCTAAAATTATCAATTTCTTTCTGCTTTCGGAATCAAACCTCCTGGGTCGTACTTTGGGACTTTGCTCAGTAGCGTTGATTCTGGCACCGTCTTGTGTTTTACGGTGTGGACAGTCTTGACTTTTGGTTAGGTTTTGATGTTCTCCAGTTCGGTTTCTTCTGATGAAAGGAGGGACTTTGTCACAGTCCAGATGAATATTGCCCCAAAATTCCCAACGAGGAAGTATGGCTTGGCAGCTGTCATCCTTCGGTGGGGCAGGATAAATCACTTCAGCCTCCCAATATCCTTGGTGGCATAATCCCATTAGTGGTCGACAGCCCCAATCACAGTGCCATTCAGGGGTTTCATCGTCCAGATGAATCCAGTTACATCTCGTTGTCCTTTTTATGTTGTGATGCAGGAGCATTATCCAGGTCACAATTCCTTCAGGCAAAATCAGTAGATTGATTACCTTGAAGTGGGGTTTGTCAGGCCCCGTTAGGTTCTCAGCTTCTACTGCAGACACCCATTCAGGGGTGTTTCTCAGCTGGTACATCCAAGCTGGATAGCCTGCTAGTCTTACTCTTTCCCAGGTCTTGGTAAGATTTTCAACAGTTTCATTTCTGTCCCATGGTACGAAGATGTCTCTTTGCGTGGTGTCCCAGCAGGTCATGTTTGCATATTTGGATCTCCCATGGGAGACTTTTACATGCGTCAGGCTCCATGGTCTGATTCCGGCTTGATACAAAATAACCAACAACATAACTAAGCCTATTAACACTACGAATCCCCGCAGCAGGGTTCGTAGACAAGTTGCTTTATCCATTCTCGTAATCCTTAAACAGTCCTTAGGTCGGTCAGGGGTCGCCATATCTTCATAGATTTGTGGTACATCTGCATAGATGTGTGGATCTTCTTCATTGATGTGTGGATCTGCATCGCTGTTTGAATCATCCCGACTTAGTCTACTTTCCAGGCTTGTCATTGTTGAGAGAGTTTCTTTTCAGACTTCGTTTCTTTTAGCTCTGGGCTTCCTCCTCGAGCACCTGTGAGTTGTGGTCACTTGATCTTTGAGGAGCTCCAGATATAGTGGAGAGGGGTGTGGCCATCCAGGTTGCAACCTTTACCACACCCACTTCCACCGAATCACCAGCCATTCGGTAGGTTCAGGCTGGGGTCCTTCCAGGTGCCATTTCTGTTGGGGTTTTGGTCCCCTTCTCAATTTGATACTTATTCCTTTTATCGGCAGGTAGACTACATTAAATATCCATGGTGAGGTTGGAGGACAAAGCTTAGGGTGATATTCTTCTCGAGGTTCATCCAAATGAGACTTTCTGGTATTATTAGTGTTTGTGTAGAAATAGTTCTTGGTGTAGTTTTCCCATATAGAGATGTCAATTTTGGGTTTGTCGAACCATACAATGCCTTTTGCTATCTTTAGGGCTAGTATTTTCGGGCCCAATGTGGTCGCATTTGACTCACACTGGGACTTGGCCCTCCTTTCCCTTCACACGTCCTTTGTACAGTTCCACACAGAGAGGCGATGGGTGTGGCAATTCTGGTCTCAACCCTCTCCACACCCATTTCCATTGATAGACCCCCCAACATGTAGGTTCAAGCTGGGGGCCTTGCAGCCCACAAAAAGGTTCGTCAGATGGGTCCTCACCTCTTCGACGCTGTTCCTCCGCCTCCCACAGTCTCTGTCTGAACATTTCCCTGGATTTTCTTCCATATTGCACATAGTGTTCACCCCATTCTTCCAACGCTGTTACCGTACTGACAAGAGGGTGTCCTCTGTACGATACAGTCGTCCTGTAAGCCATCCGTACTGGGTATTCTTCCCAATCGTTGATGGGCGTGCAGACTCGATCACACAGCATTCGTAGGGGCAGCTCGGTGTTTTCAACCACTATTTTGTTTGGGTTAGTTTCCCGGTTGTAGATGCTTATTTTCATAGCTCGGCTTGTTGTCCAAACCTCCAACTCCCCTATGGAGATCTCGCAGAAATGTGTTTGATGTGGCTCTCTGTAATTATGGCCCCATCTGATTTTGAATTGCATTCCGAGTACTATTAAATAGACAACATTGAAGATCCATGGTGTCCCCATTGGGCTGGGGTTGTATGACATTCTCCATGAGTCTGTTGTTACTACGTAGTCAGGGATACACCTATGAGACCCTTTAGTTAGGTCTTTGTTCCTGTAGAACATTATACATGAGCAGTAGTAATTTTTGGTTCTGTTAAACTTTAGGGTGTAATCTTTTCTGGGACGGTCTAACTTTACTAGTTCTTTCCGTACAATTAGAGCTGGTTGATACGGTCCTGTCCTGGATCGTTGAATCAGCAAATTCCACACATAAGTGGGTGCCTCATCCTCTGAGTCTGAGTCATTGTAAAGCGGGTCTCTGTCCCAGGACCAGCATGTTTCAATGATTTTTGCAGATTTTATATTATCTCTCCCTTTCCAGATATAATTTGGACACCTCACGATTTGATTTAATAATTCTCTACCTTTCTTTCTGCGATGATGAGATCCATTGATGATTCTAGCGCCCCGTCGTTCAGTTTTTAGTTGTCCATTTCCTTGTTCGTGTGCTTCCATTTCCTCAGAAATGTCTTGCTGGCTCAAGCGTTCAGTACACTTCGCTTTTTCTCTGTTTAACTGGGTTGGGACTTTTCTGTGTTTTCTTTATTGTCTTTGATCAGCTGTATTGTAGCTCCCACCGAATACACTCCCTTGTGTGGAGCCACGACCATCTGTACTGAGACTTTAATCCACTGGGTGGAGTCAGGTCTTATGGGCGTGTCTACCCTTTGTGCCTCGTTTGACAATTTACACAGTACTTTACCATAGTCCCCTCCCACTTACAGGTACAATCTTCTGGGCCTCTTTCACTCAAATCCCATTGTGTGAAGATCATTACTCTAGGTAAAACTGTGGTCCTACATTTCCCACAAATAAAAGCATCCATTACTTTTACGGGTTTTAGTTGCAACTCCCGTACATCTTCTTTCTTTTCACCTCAGCTCTGAGGGGCTTAGTCTTTTTTCTTCACCTCAAGTTTTGAGGGGCTTGGTCTTTTTTCTTCACCTCAGGTTAGAGGGGCTTAACTTTTCCTGGTCCTTCCCACCAAATGGGTAGGCCAGTAGGTTCCATGTTGACTTCACAGCTGTTTTGCAGCTTTAATCAACTTGATCATTTCACATTCTGCTGACAGGTATCTTCTCTTGGCGTACTCCAAGATCTTCAGAGCCCTACCTGCCCAAAGCTCTGAGGTTGTTGTCTTAAGATAACTCCCCCGCATATAGTGGCCATTCTACGATAGGGGAGCATGGTACTTGGTTCATTGGCCATAATCCGGTTTCTGGTTTGAATTAGCTAGGAATTGGCTTCAGTTGCTCTATTTCTCGGATTCCCTGTTTTTGTTAACACAACCGTGTTATTGTCTAATATTCTCTTCACTTTGTCTGTGGCGTTGTATTTTGGACCCACAGACTTGTTCCAGCATGCTGACGACACTGTTGTCATTAGCTTTTCTTGCCGGTTTAACTACCACATACCCTGACCTGGAGTCCACTAGCACTAGAAGATATTTCTCTCCCTTCTTGCTAGTGACTCCCATGGGTCCAGCAACATCCATGCACACTGAGCCCCAAGGTATGATACTCTTGATAGTTTGTCCATCCACTCGGTGCCCGCAACGTCCTGCGTCATATTGACCACATACCACACAGTCCTGCAGTACCTTGCGAATTTGCTTCATGGGAATCCAGAGCTCCTGACTCTCCAACTCCTTACGTGTAGGTTGTACGCCCGTATGACCTAGCCCTTCATGCACGCCACGCACAACCTCTAACACGTACTCCTGTGGGACCCTCGGCCCGCCGGGGTTTGTTCCCACTCTCGATCCCGACAAAAACGATCTTTCTCTGTTGCACATTTTTTGAATCTAGCCACAGAGGCTGACTTAATGATTTGCTTCAACTTCTCTTTCCCAGCCGGGGAGAAGTCGCTTTCATTCACTCGTTGTTCTGTTACTTCGGGGATATTTTCACAGGTATTTGTACAGTCCTGTTTGCCAATTGAACTGTAAGGTGTTATATTGTTTTTAGGTTTCTGCGGGTCATAGACACCTCTGCCCCAAAGACTATTAGGTAAGGTTTTCCATCCACTTTGGCATAGATTTCAACCCCGTCCTAATAAGCGTTATCTAGGGTGACCCGCAACCTTTCGGCCATTATTTAGCTGGTCCCCCATCCCTTCTCAGTCGGAATTCATGAAGGGCCTTTCTTTCATCAGGGGTCATTTTAGCATATTCTTTTGAGGGCACATAGTCGCCCCATCTTCGAGGTGTTGTGTTAGCTGCTTCGGCTTGAAATCCCCTTTGTTGTTGGTTTTGTTGTTGAGCCCTAGGGGCTGCTTTTGGCCGTGTTGGATTTTGTTTCATCCCGTTTTTTCTCTTTTCATCCCAACATTGTTTGTCTAGGTCACAAGACTTTACTGCTTGATCGATCTTGAGGACCAAGGTCTCACCAGGCATCCCAATGAAGGTCACTTCTCTCTTACTTCCCTTTACTACCACTCTCAGAGCCCCAACATCGTTTTCTCGAGGAATTGTTCGTCCGAGTCGATTCCAGACTGATGTGGGGTGTTGTCCTTGATCCATGCCTTCTTTTGCCTGTTGGATTTGAGAATCCTCCGTCGTGGTAGTAGATAACAGCTCAGGTTTTGTTTCAGTTGGATCGTTCATTTTGGACTGGTCCACCAGTCCTATTGGTGCCACACCCGTGGCACCAATTTCGTTTTTGCCGTCTCGAGTTGTCTGTTTTCAAAGCCTCCAGACTTTATGTCCCGGTACCTTGGGATGAAAACAGACCTTCTGCTTAACTTACCCTTTGAACCATGGTCAGTAGTCCTTAGTAAGCTCCACTTACCCCACCACTGCCTAGTAGTATAGGGTACTCAGCTGGTAGCTAGTCCTGCCGCGCTACAACTCCTCCACCCTAGGAGAGTTGTGGTTTGGCGCTCGGTCAGTCCACTGATGCACGCCTCGTTATCTTGAGTTCGCTCGGTCAGTCCACTGATGCACGCCTTGTTATCTTGAGTTCTTTATGCTTTAAGCACGTTGGGCGCCATGTTAATTCTACGTGAGTGAGGTTAGCCGCAGGATCTTGCGACAAGTCCTCACTCCAGCCTCTCCAGTAACGGGTTTTTTAACTTTTATCCTTGCACACGAGTATTACCCGATATGTCTCAAGATTAGTTAGAATTAAGGCTGAGACGAGGTAATTCACTTAGGCTTGTTCACTGTCTTCATCTGACATGTCACACCCTTAGTCCCACTCCGATTTGATAGCCTGACTTAGCAGAATGGAGTCAGATCGTATCTCCCGGAGAAACATGCATTAAACGACAGCTTACCTCTGTAGATGGTAATTGTTTCTGGCCTAATAAATTTTAGGATCTTGGAAAGTAAAATCCTAGGATGTTGTTTATATCTTTTTGGCTAACACAACCATTTAAAACCTCCAATAATCTTGTTGTTATCTTGAACCAAGTTTTCCATCATTTAATATCAAGGTGAGTCAAAGGAAAATCCAAATTTGTACGTTTTTATGTTTCTTTATTATTTAGTTGCAGGGGTAACAGCATAAGCACTACTTACTACAGAAAAGATTTAATCAGGTTACATGATTTGCATTTAAGAGACAAAATGATTCACAGCTCACCAAAAGATGTCTTCCACACGCTGGGCCTTAAGGTGTTTCTTGTAATTGAATTGAGTTGTACTTCAATGTATAATTTGTATAATCTTCTAAAATGTTGGTTTATTCTACTATAATCTGATTCCAATTAAATATATTCAATTCCATCCAGTTAATCCTGTTGTGTTCCAACTTGTGTTTTTATTTCCACCAGAAAACTTAATCCCATCAGGAAATCTTGTTTTTTCTACAGAAAAACCTCCAGGTGATGCTGTTGTACTCCACTCAGAAGTCTGCACTCCAGCAGACTGGACAAATCTTTGTTTAATCCCACATAGGAAAAGCTTGTGTTTTTAATCCTTCAGGAAAAACTTGTTTTGTAATCATCCACTTTAGGAAAAGCTCCAGGTAATTCTGTCGTGTTAAAAATCCCAGTTGTAATCCATCAAAACTGTTCAGGGCTAAAAAATCTGGTAATCCTCCCAGGCAAAATCAATTATTCCTCAAAAGTGTTATCCATTCAAAGATATTGTAATCCATTCAGTTGTTCTGCGATGCTGATGAACAAGGTTTTCAAAGCAGGCTGTGACCGGAAAGAACATCCTGTTCTCTCAGACTTTAAACAATCAGTCCTCCATGGCCAGGTCTCCGGGCTGATGTCTTCCTTCACATCAAGGGTTCAGAAAAATAGTATTTTCCTTTAAATGATGTTTAATCCATCATTTTATTCTGTGGTACTGACGAGAGACCTTCCGAAGCAGGCCGGAGACTAAAAATAGAACATTGTGTTCTTTTAGACTGTAAACTACTTTACGCTTGACCTTCGATGTACAAAACTTCCTCCAAACTCCCTTCAAGCTTCTGTGGTACTGATGAACAGGCCTTCCTTAGCCGGCCGGAGCCTAAAATTGGAACATAGTGTACTTACAGAAACAACTCGCCTGCTGCACTCCTGACTCTCTGCTTTAATTCATCAAAGCTTGTAGTTTTTTCAACAAAATTCTTGGTTCTGTCCAGTTGATGAGGTATTTTCAGCAGGATGGAGATAAAGAGCACACCGTGTTTTCTCAGTTCTCAGTCCAAGGCCAGTCAGCCTTCAGTGGGCAGATCCTGCTCCGGGGTCGGTCTCGGATGACCCAAAACAGTAACTTAACTAATAGTTGAATTAAATCAAAAAGAACTTGTTTGTTCCACAAATTTGTTAAATCCATCCAGAAAAATGGTAATCCAGAAATGGACAATCTTAATCCATTAGAAAATGTGGTAATTCCTGGAAAAATTAGTCAAACATCCATTACGAGAGGCCTTTAACAGCGGTTTAGAAGACGAACAGGGACACTGTGTTCTTCTTATCTTCCCAATTTTCCCAAACATTCAGCTTGCTGCAGTCTGATCTCTTGACGCACAAAACTTCTCTTTAAACTCCTTTTAATCTGTTATGAACAGAAAGGAAAATATCCCTAATTCATTCAGAAGGGAAAAAAATTGGTTTAATCCATTAATTGAGGTTTATTCCACAGAATTGTTATAAAACAAAAAAATCTTGTAAAAAATAAAAATAATTATATCCAGGAAAAATCAGTTACTCCGATAAAAATGTAAAAACATCCATTCACAGCTCCGTTGAGCTTTCAAAGGCCCTTTTGCAGCAGCAGGGAGGACAACAAGAACTCCGTGCTCCTTTTAGCTCAAACAAGCTGATAAACCAGTCTGCTTTCAGCGAGAAGATCTCCGCTTTGTTGGTTTCAACCGATTATTTAATCTTCTTGTATAAAAGGAGGCTTTTTTACTGTTAATTAATAATTTACTCTTAATATAAATTTAGCTGTGGATTAAACTGGGAATATAACCTACCTTTTTTGTCAGAAAGTGCCACAAGGGATTTCCAAAAGAATAGGAAAATTATTCCATCTCTGAAGCCAGTCCAAATTGTGAAGAATTTGGAAATATCCGGGCTGAGAGGCAAAAAAGCATTCCTTGTTGCGCAAAAAGAAAAACCCTTTTTCAGATAATCCAATCTTCTTCTTTTCAGCTCCAGAGACTTCAGTTATAATCCACAAGAATTCTTCAGGGGTCCAAAAACTCAGCAAAATTTCTTCTCTTCCACAGCTTTTTTATACTCTAACAGAGGGACTTCAGCCCCCACTTGCAGACGCTATGTCATTTTGTTATTTTTTCATTGGTTATTGATGAGGTAACTTTTTACCCCTCCTCTCAGCCCTCACTGAGCAATGACATAATGTCTCCTCCAGCTGTCCCCCTCCTTCAGCAGAGAATGACCCAATGCCATCTGTCATCTGGCAAAGTTCCAACTTCTTCAGTCAGAAGAAATTTTCAACTTTCACCCAGATTTACTCAAACTGTGGAAAAACACTCTTTTAACGTGCTATGTAATGTTCAAAACTATATTTTTCAACCCTCAGCAGTGAAGCATCCTTTAGTTTGCTGTGAATCATAAAAGAAAACATAAAATAACATACATTTTACCCACATACACAATCACACATCTCCAGTTAATCACTTGACACACACTTCACATAACCATTGCATGTCTGATTTTCTTTGTTGTAAATGCTTGCCCTTTCTAACAGGCTTTGAATCAACCTTGCAGCCTCTCTTCTGCTCTGCCAAAAAGTGTGCACGTTTTTATCTATCTGACCTATTTCTGCTCCAAGCAGACCTCAGCTGTTTATCTATGTGTGTGTGTGCGTGCACGTGTGTGCGTGAGTGTACTCTGTCTGGTGAGAGGCCTGTTCATGTGCTTGTGTGTGTTTATGCATCTTGCTATGCGTGTGTATGTAAATGTGAGGCCTGCTCCATGCTCTGTTCTGTCAAAACACCAAAACTAACTAGCTTAAAGGTCTCTCTCTGTAACCAAACTCTCCTTGCATCTCTGCAAGTCAAACTTTCTGCAGAACATGCAGTTTTACATGTTCTGTTCTGTTATTGGTGTGAGATGATAGATTCACTACTTTCTAAATACTCTAAAAACTATTTTCTTTCTTCTTGATAAGCCGCCCAAGCTCTCTGCAACAAAACTCCCTGCAGCTTCCTATCCAGTTTTGATCCATATTTTCTCAGAGAGAGACCTGCTGCTTTTCAGAGGCCTTGGTTTTTCTGCCTAGTGTGTGCATGTAAGACCTGACTCAAACTTATTCCTTACCGCACAGGGTTAACCAAAAAATGCTATGCAATAACACAAAAATGGTTTACCAAAATACAGACAAAGCATATAAAAAGTAAAAAACATACATCATGTTTTTCTGCTCATGAGTTTAAAATGCCATATAAATTAAACTGATCTAGGGTTACTGACGGTGTGTTATTACACCCTGCTCTGAGCCCTGTGCCAAAGGCAACTTACCATGTGTGTGTATATGGGTTGTAAAGATTTTTGTAGCAGTATAAGTCTGTTTTCAACCCAAAAGTCCTGCATATTTTGACACCGTTTAAGTATAAACTGAAACACAACCCTACACATCAGGCAAAGGACTGTGTATTCCTGAACTTAATCAGTAGAACAACTGACAACATAAACTCAGTGAAACATTATTCAATAATGTGACTGTTAAGCTTCAAGGCTGGCTCTCAAGGTTTTTGAAGTGAAGCTGTGATCTCTTAGCAGCAAAAAGGAGTCCTGCATGACTGACAGCGGGTTCGGATGTTGTCAGTCCATACAATGGGCATTATCAACTGTTATCATCCCCATTCGTAGCGGAGAATAGGTAACCTACTACCTACTAGCATGTTTAACATAACGTTATCAGCGTTATAATTGCTGTGAGTAGGCAGCGTGTTTTTGTAAACCCGGAAGTGTAGCGTTTTTTGTTTTTTTTTCAGCTTATGTAACAGTTTTCCCTGACCTAACCTTAAACCTGACCCAGAGGACCAACCCTAAACCTAACCCCCTTACCCTTGTGCCTAAACCTAATGCCAGAGGCTTTACTCGAAACTTTAACACTTTGCTAAAGACGGAGCCTGCTGTCATTGCTTGTAACGGTGACAACGTACCTTTAAACCTACTAGTAGGTACAGTAGGGGCATTCTGAGCGATAGGAATGGGGGTGATAATAAATTATAGGAACCATTTAATGGACTGAAAACATCCGAAGCGGGTGTGACTGAATAGTCTCTCACAAGCTGCAGATGCTGGAAGACTTGTGTTGACTTTGAGTGACAACCGCTTGGTTTGAGGAAAAACGTGTAAAGAGTGTAACAGATCCATACCTCCAGTGGATGGACATGAAAGATACCTGTCTAACTCTCCTGATTTTCTGGTATTAATGGATCCAAATAAGTCTTCTTCATCTAAGTGGCTGCTGTTTGTGCTGCTGTCATCATCAGCGTTAGTGTCCAAGTTATCCTCGATGTAGTCGAGACCTTTAAAAACATTTTTGCCAAGAATTACTTTTGTACACTTATGAATTATTTATAGTACATGTTGTATGTAATGTTTTGTTATGTGTACACACACTGATGTTTTTATATTTACCAGATTTTAAGATGTTCTCATCTGTAGTCCAGTTTGTTTAGAATTTAGGTAGGAGTATAGCTGCAGCAATGAGCTCAGGTTCTTTCATTATCTCAGCAAAACGTTTCTGAATCCCATCCAGTAGGGCATCGATGAGAGGTGTACACACTTTGCAAGATGATACCAGCTTCTTCAGCTTGCCTTGCAACTGGTGTAGTGTTGGCAGGAGGAAGCCCATGTGCACAGATGCTGGTGAAGATTCTCAGTCATCCAGGACATGATAAATTCAAAAAAAGGCGTTCAATACAGAAATAAAGTCCAGTTTTTTCTATATTGAACGCCTTTTTTTCATGTGCACAGATGATTCCCCATGAAGAATGTTGGGGGCCATGGCAACAGGTTTCATCACAGCAACATACTCAGCCAAAAATCCCATTTCAGCTGGATTCAACCCTCGTGGAGAGATGAGGGAATCTGTGATTTTCACACTTCATCGGTGGCTCATCAGAAGAGGAGGATTTTCGCTTCTTGTTGGAATCTACCAACTCAGTGTAAGGATATATACTAGTCAGTTTTACTGACTGTACAATATTCCAGATGAAAGATTTGAGTAGATTTTATCTGACACAAACGTATCATCAATATTCACGAGTTCTCTCTTTTTAGATTAATATCAATAATTCTGTGACTAGACCAGATGTAATTCACAGGAAACGTTAAACTTATGTTGGTACAGCAGGACTGGACCATTTATTTAACATAATTATAAATTACATCACAACATATTAACATGTTTGGATTGATCGAAATTTCCTATAACTAACTTCAGCATAGATGAAACACGCGTCCGTAATTTCATAGGAACAACAGAACACAAGTTATGGGTGTTATTAACTTATATCTGCTGGCACAATAAACTTAAAGTTTAGTTACTTAAAATAAGAAAGTTTCAGAGTAGGAAAATGGAGGACTAAAGAAGATGGAGGATGAGGAGAGGCATTATCTTGATGTGTTTTAACCAGAAACATGGCACTTCCTCGGCGGCTTCCGCTCCTCGGTCGAATGGACATCGACGTTTTACCTGTGCGAAGATTCTTGGTCTCTGCTTCGGTAAACTTGTCCCAACCTCACGTGCACGAACTGTCCGTTCGTGCTACGGTTTACAGGTGACCGGCGTCCATTTTTGCAACGGCTCACTCACAAGACGGCTTCCACCTCACTGAAGTAACGACCTCAGTTCTGGTTTGGCTTTTCAAGTGTTACGTGGTCACATTTTTTCTAGGGATGCACCGATCCACATTTCTCACTTCCGATCCGATCCGATACTTATTAACTCAGTATCGACCGATACCGATACTTTCCCGATCCGATACTGTTCAGGTATTTGACTCTGTATAATGAAACTTTTGCACCCAAACTATTCATTTTAACATTGTGTGAGATAAACCCAATGAAGACACTCTTAAGCCTTACAATAGGGAACCCCCTATTGTAAGGCTTAAGAGTGTCTTCATTGGGTTTATCTCACACAATGTTAAAAAGGGCAGTCACAGATTGTGATTGAACACAAGTGCTCTTTGAAGCTGGATCGGAAAAGTATCGGCAGGTTTGATCCGATACCCGATACTTAAATAATGCTGGTATCGGATACCGATACCGATACTGGATCGGATCGGCCCCATCCCTAATTTTTTCGTCTTTTGTTCGTTTATTATTTTTATTTTTTGGCACCTTTGACGGTTCACTGGTGGAGGGGGGTGGGGCTCAGCCAGTCTAAGTGTTTTTAGCTGCGCTGGTAGCACACCTGCGGGGGTGATTTTGACAGATGGAGTGGCGTGTTGGACGCTACTGCAGCAGTGGAGTTTTGTGAAGAAGAAAATATCTTAAAGGACGGTGCGGAAGGCTCTGGAGAGATAAACAGAGCATTCACCTCGGGACGGATCCCAGAGGGGAGCGTCAGATGGTTTTTGGCCGGGTTTGTTTTGGATGAACCGGCTGGACGCTAACAGATTAAATGCACCGGGGAAGTTAACACGCCTGCTAACAACAACCACAGATGGAAACACAAGTGGTGCGGTTTTAAGAAAAAAGAGGAAAACTATAAAGGAAAACAAAAACAACTATTGAACAGTGACGGATGAAGGATCGTGGGGGCTCGCCCCTTTCAAGGATGTCAGCTGATTAAGACTCTGATCGGACATCTCAAAGGTAAGCCCCACCTCACTGTGTGTTCCGTCTCTGGTGCCAGTTTTGTTTCTTTTTTTTCTTTTCTTTCTCATCACGTACTTCTAGTTGCGGTCCTACTCTCCAGTACAAAGAACGAGCTGAGGAGAGAAGCGATTCCGTAACAAGTGGGGGCTCATCCGGGATTACGGAACGTCCTTTTGACTTTAAGCTACCATTTAAATTATATTGGTGTTTCGTTGATTCCTTTAACGGTGGTTAAAATTGGTGTGAGGTTATGGAGGAATTTAAAATTGAAGAATTCCTAGAGGAGGGTCGGATTTTGAAAATGAGAGACTGGTATCAACTAAAAAAAGTAGAACTGTTCAAAATAGCAGAACACTTGAAGGTCCAGTGTCCACCTGGTACAAAAAAGGTTGACTTAATTGAAGCATTAATAAATAAGATTTCCCCTGAAAGTCTTCCGGAAACACACCCCAACGTTTTAGAGTTACAGTTTGCTCAACTAGAATTAGAAAAAGAACGCATCAGGCAGAAAGCAGCACAGGAAGCTGCCACGCTTGAATTGGACAGGGAACGAATGAGGCTGGAGTTTGACTACAAACGGAAACAACTGGAGAATGAACAACAAAAGCTGGAAGTAGAAAAACTGAAAATTGCAGCTATGGAAGCAGAAAGAGGTTTTGATCTAAGTAAAAACATCAGATTAGTTCCTCAGTTTTGTGAAACAGAAGTAGACGTTTTTTTTCTGTCCTTTGAAAAGATAGCAAAATCTCTAAAGTGGCCTGAGAATAAATGGTCTCTTCTGGTACAGAGTGTGTTTACTGGCAGAGCTCAGGAGGTTTATGCTGCACTTGATGCAGAGAAATCCTCATCTTATGAAGATGTAAAAGCTACTGTTCTTGCTGCTTACCAACTGTCTCCAGAGGTTTATCAACAGCGTTTTCGTAACCTGGTAAAAAGTGAGACTCATACGTATATTGAATATGCTAGGGAGAAGGAGATAGCATTTGACAGATGGGTGAGGTCAAAGACTGTCGGTCAGGACTATGAGAAATTGAAACAGCTTATTCTCTTAGAAGATTTTAAAAATAGTGTTTCTTTTGAGGTGAGAAATTACCTAGAGGATCGAAAGGTCGACGACATTAAATGCCTTTATAATTCACGGGTCAAAAATGACCCATAGGACGATCTTTGGACCCTAGTGGTGTACAGCCCACATGGAAACCTAGACAAAAACAAAGTATCACTTTTTGTAATGATGGGGTCACTTTAGGAAAAGTCATAAAATTTCAAGTTGGAAAAATATAGTTTAAGGTATTTTTTCTATAGCTAAACATGGTAGCGGGTCACTTTTGACCTGCAGGACAACACAAGGGTTAAAATACTCTGTTGCATATTTGACGAGGTTTTTGTACTCAGGGTTCCGATTTTTGTGGCAAAAACACCCACAAAAAATAATAAATAAAACTGAAATGTGTAAAAAAATATATAAAATTTTATTTTGAAAGGAAGAAGCAGAACCAGGGATATGTATATGATGTCTGCAGGAGTAAATGTGAATTGTGAATTAGGATTTTTGCTTATGTGCTTATGACCTTTTTTTTTAACAGATTGATGAGAGGTAGAGAATTCAAGGTGCCAGAGAGGAGAAAGATATGTTCTAGTTGAAAACGATGAGTAATGTCTTGGGACGAGAAGAGAGAGCAGACAAGTGAATGAGCGGCTGAGCTCCCTTCTCTGATTGCTTCTTCACAGAGATGAAGACGGCAGTGATCATTGCAGGATCTCAGCAGGAGATTGTAGCAAGAAGTCCCAGGAATATGTGGAGGATTCC
>JBBPBX010074742.1:0-17507 GCA_038048925.1 Garcialebias charrua
CAATTAAGACCTCCTTTGCTATCTTACAATAACACTGAAGCTATAAACCCATCATTACTGTCCTCCTGTCTGTCATTTAAAATGGAAGCAGAAGACTTTTTTGAATCTGAAGGATATCACTTTAGTTTGTCAAAAACAGTTTGGTGATTTAGTGCATTAATGGGCATTTCTATCCTGGAAATACGAATAGCCGTGCGTTAGCCGCCGCATGCTAACGTTAGCATGCTAGCGCCGTATGCTAACGTGGAAGTGGGGGTGTTGAAAATGTCCTGAAACAGTTACCAATGTCTTGTTAAGCTCTGTCTTCCCCAGAACATAGTAGGATCTAAAATGATTTTTAAAGATGAAGGAGCAAGTTGAAACATGCTGTCTCCCTCCTTGCTAGCAGGCTCTATTGGGAGCTGCCTGGCTAACTAACTACGGTGGCCCTACACGGCCAAAATTCTACAGCGGCCGAATGCACAGGAGCGGTAAAAATACAATATAAAATTTAAAAAAAGTTTTAAAATCGATTTTGGGGCTTTTAGAATCGATTCTGAATCGCCAGGACTAAGAATCTTGATTCTTTAAAAAATAGATTTTTTTTGCTGCATCCCTAATTGCTACACACTGAAACCTTTTTGTCCACAACTAGATACACACACTAATATTACTGTATGAGGGACGACCATTGCACTGCCTATGTCATATTCAGGGGACGGAGAGCAGGCAGGGGGAGGGGGGTCAAAAACACCAGATGAGAATTTTTTCACTTTGCAAAGTCTAAATTTGAGTTAGGATGACATTTTTGACTTGTGAAAATTTCTCAACAAGCTTATTTTATGCTTTTCATTAGACTACTATTAGCTTAAAAACACTTTTCATTTCTCCTTTAAACAAGAGCAGTCCATGTCCACACTCAGAAACACTGTAAACAGTCAGAAAGATAGTAAAAAGTCAGAAACACTGTAAACAGTCAGAAACACAGTAAACAGTCAGAAACACTGTAAACATTCTGTGTGGCTGCCCCCCGCCTATGGAACTCCCTCCCTGACTACCTGAGAGCTCCACAGTCACTGGTTGACTTTAAAAACGGCTTAAAGACCTTTCTTTTTAAGCGAGCTTACTCTGCCTCCACATGATTTTATCTTTGATCTTAGTTGATATTATTATTGATTTTACTTGTTTTATCACTTGTTTTGATTTGATCTTTGATTTTTGTTGCACTTTGTAGCACTTTGAGATTTTTGTTAATGAAAAGTGCGTTATAAATTAAATTCATTATTATTATTATTTAAACAGTCAGAAACACTGTAAACAGTCAGAAACACTGTAAGCAGTCTGAAACACTGTAAACAGTCTGAAACACTGTAAACAGTCAGAAACACTGTAAACAGTCAGAAACACTGTAAACAGTCAGAAACACTGTACACAGTCTGAAACACTGTAAACAGCCAGAAACACTGTAAACAGTCAGAAACACTGTAAACAGTCAGAAACACTGTAAACAGTCTGAAACACTGTAAACAGTCAAAAACACTGTAAACAGTCAGAAACACAGTAAACAGTCTGAAACACAGTTAACAGTCTGAAACACTGTAAACAGTCTGAAACACTGTAAACAGTCTGAAACACTGTAAACAGTCTGAAATACTGTAAACAGTCTGAAACACAGTAAACAGTCTGAAACACTGTAAACAGTCTGAAACACTGTAAACAGTCTGAAACACTGTAAACAGTCTGAAACACTGTAAACAGTCTGAAACACTGTAAACAGTCTGAAACACTGTAAACAGTCAGAAACACTGTAAACAGTCAGAAACACTGTCAACAGTCTGAAACACTGTCAACTGTCTGAAACACTGTCAACTGTCTGAAACACTGTCAACTGTCTGAAACACTGTAAACAGTCTGAAACACTGTCAACAGTCTGAAACACTGTAAACAGTCTGAAACACTGTAAACAATCTGAAACACTGTCAACAGTCTGAAACACTGTAAACAGTCTGAAACACTGTAAACAGTCAGAAACACAGTAAACCATCAGAAACACAGTAAACAGTCAGAAACACAGTAAACCATCAGAAACACTGTAAACAGTCAGAAACACAGTAAACCATCAGAAACACTGTAAACAGTGAGAAACATTGCATGTATAATTTTCACAAGGTTACCCAGCATGCTTTTCAGCTCACACAGTTTCTCTGGGACTCTAACAGAGAGAAATTTGTTAGTTTTGGGGAAATTGAAACAAAGTTAAATAGAGACATAAATCTTTGCTTTAATATGGGCCTACAAATATCCCTGTTTAGTGTTATTATTGTTTAATTATCGGAGTTAAATTAGCAGAAAAACGAGCTGAAATGCTGAGCTCTCTTTTTCTCTCTCCTGATGCGGGGAGTTCCGATAAACTGATCAAATCAGTGTGTGATCGCCCGCGAGCTGGATTAAACAACAACAAACAGATTTATTTATTTACTTATTTAAATTATGATTATTTTTCTTCTTTCGGGTGCTCCCTTTGTCAGGGGTAGCCACAGCGAAGTAAGTCGCACAAAGACGTGGCAATTATTTTTACGCCGGATGTTCTTCCTGACACGACCACAGACCATGGAGCTACCACAGCCCTCTGTGTGGAGCAGAGAGCTGCTATCTAGGGCGCCCAGAGGAGCAGATGGTGGGTCTTGCTCAAGGACCCAGAGTGGGGAAAATGAAGGTGGAGGCAGGTGTGGGTGCTTCACCTTTCCCACCCACATTTTTATGTTGCCGGTACCGGGAGTTGAACCGGCGATCTTTCGATCACAGGCCCCATTTTCTCTAACGTCTGCACCACCACTCCCAAACAACAGATTTAGTACCAAGTAAATATTGATGAGGACGTGCAGCAGCTTTGTAGTTAGTTTGAAAATAGTTAACCACAAATAGGATTGATTGATTACAGTAGTCCTTCGCTACGTCGCGGTTCGACTTTGCGAACTCGCTCTTCTGTAGTATTTCAACGTAAGATTGTACAAGACACACGATCATCAATTTAATATTATTTGCGTGCTTGAGACGGTACGGGATAAAAGTTTAACGAAAAAACTTCGGACAGGCACCACCAAATTAGATTTATCTCTCAATAAGCCTATACAGTACTGTTAATGCAAGTCAAAAGAACTACACTACCCAGAAGCCAACAGCACTTCCGGCTGCTGCTTTCTGTCAAAGTGGAGGGAACGTTTTGCAACGCAAATCTACTCTATCTATTAAGTTCACTGAACTGGCAGGAAAGTCGCAAATGATCCTGAAGCTCAATGAAGCTCAATTATCCACACGCACATCAATCGGGGACGGGGTGGTGGGCTTCGTCGCTGCAGGGCAGGACTGCCGAACCAGAACTGAGCCCAACCGGACCCAAGCTGCTGGTCTGCAGAGTTGCTGAGTAAAATTGTGCAGTACTGTACAGTACATGTATGTATCTTGTTAAAATGACATAGGTTTAAGTTTTGAACATTGCAAGAGAGTGGGAAGAGTTTATAAAACCTTAAAATACTTTGTATATAAATACTAAAATAAATATAGTATTTCAATTTTTAATTTTTTTTTCACCTATCACGGTGGTGTCTGGAACGCAACCCCCGTGATAATCGAGGGACTACTTCCATTCATTTTAGTAAATGGGAGACGTTGGACACGCGTCGAGCTCGCTTTCAGCCCGGCTGAGTTCTGCTCCGCCTCTTTTGGCTCTGCTCAAAGCTCACACCTTAGGGGGGAGACGGACACTTCACCTGTGATTTATGAACCGTTTGAGGAAGAACTGGTCTGAGCAGAACTGGTTCTGAATGGGCCCACATGGAACACAAAATGTCGGTCACTCAGGGAACATCAAAAAATGTCAACATTTGTTTAATTTTGAAAAGCGTAAAGATTTATCAAGTCAGAGATGGCAGCATAATACGGTATTTATGTTAAATAGGAGACATAGTGTGTTTTTTTTTTTTTGGTTGCACATTAGAATATTGCTACTTTTATTGAAATTAAATAAAACCTGGAATGTAATTTATTTGAATTATACTTTTGGGTTCTGTTTATTGCATTTATGATTTAATGGAGCAAAATTAACCAATTTTATTGAAATATTTGGTTTATTTACATAATGACTTTAACTGCTGGATGTCCTGCCCCTGAGCTGCTGGCTTTCAGAAACTGTGGCCCCCTGAGCAGTTTAGCTGACTAGCCCAGCTTTAAGCAGATTGCTAAAACAAAACCGTAAAATAGACAAACCACTCCTGATCCAGGAGGATTTCTATTCTTCTTCTTCTGTCAAGTCCACAGGATGAGACAGCAGAGCATCGGGCTGGAGACGGTCCTTACCGTGGTCTCGTCCTCATGCAGCACCTGGTCGTATCCGCTCAGCGCCACACAGAAAATAATGGCCGTCACGTCCTCAAAACAGTGGATCCACTTCTTCCTCTCCGACCTCTGACCTCCGACGTCAAACAGCCTGATGGGACATTCGAGACGAGAAGAATTTAAACTTTGAACACTTGTTACTTTGTCAAGCTGAAGAGGGTTTCGTTGAGCTGCTGAAATATCACATTTATTCATATTTCTGTCAAAAACCAAACTGGTCAGTCTTTAAAATCACCACTCGATGAGCAGCAGCTGAACTCAGGAAACGACACAAGAAGAAATTACAGATGTGAGACTTTCAGCTGCAACGATGCGCAGATGTTGGACTGAACCACAGTGTGTGTGACGGTATAATGATAGGTGGCAGACGGGTTCCACCCAGTCCAGGAACAGAACCACCTCCCAGCTGCTGCAGGGCTGCCAGTAACAGCAGCCCAGCTGGACCTCCACAGACCACTGAAGGTCTCTGGGCCACACATCGCTCAGAAGGGCGATCATGTCTCTGCAGCCTGAAGGTGCCTCCTCTGATCAAAACAACTGGCTCAGGTTTGCTGTTCAGCGGATCAGAACCACGATGACAGAAGTTCAGAACCACTGCTGCAAACTTTGTGCTGCTGTAACCAAATGGTTGGTCTGCTTTGACTTTTGGTTTTTATAACTTTTCAAAATATTTATCTTTGTTTACATTAAACTCCTCCGTAGAAAAACACACCAAGATGTCTTCAGGTCCTTTAACCGGCTCGCTTTATTTTCTCTTCTTTTGCTACTTTTAGCTTTTAGTTACTGCTCTGCTTCTTCTAGATCAGAGGTGTCCAAAGTGGGGCCCGCAGGCCAAAGTGGACCCACCAAGCTGTCCTCATTACTATAGTGAAATTTCCTTTGAAGCGTCGGTGTGTCATTCTGACTTTAATGTTAATGTTAAATGGAAAGTCAGCCCAGTGACTACCTTAATGGCACTACTGTATACAGCTGGAGTGGCTATTTTGCGCATTAAATTATTTAATTTTACAGGTAGTCCCCGACTTACGAGCGAGTTCTGTACCTACGGGCCGCTCGTATGTCGAAAATTCGTAAGTAGGATCACAAAAAAAATAAAAAATTATTATTATTTTTTTTTTTTAAATAAATTAATACATGTACAGTACTGTACAGTCACCAAGCACTTAGCCTATCCTAACACAGTTTTTAAAGATGAAGGCGTGAGTTTAATTGTCTCCCTTTCCCTTTATGGGAATGGAGCCTGCAGGGAGGAGGGAGACAATTCAACTCACTCCTTCATCTTTAAAAACTGTGTTAGGATAGGCTAAGTGCTTGGTGACTGTACATTTATCTATTTATTAAAAATATACTGTACAGTATATATATATTTTTTTATTTATTTATTTATAAATAGATAAATGTACAGTACAGTACTGTACAGTCACCAAGCACTTAGCCTATCCTAACACAGTTAAGGAGTCAGTTGAATTGTCTCCCTCCTCCCCAGCAGGCTCCATTCACATAAAGGGAGCTACTTTCACTTTCACTTTATGTGAAAGGGAGACAATTCAACTCACTTCTTCATCTTTAAAAACTGTTAGGATAGGCTAAGTGCTTGGTGACTGTATAGTACTGTACATGTATTCATTTATAAAAATAAATAAAAATTAATGAGATGCATATTCGTAAGTCCGGAACCTCGTATGTCAGAGCGCTCGTAAGTCGGGGACCCCTGTACTTATTATTTTGACAGACTTCCTACAGCTTCCTGCTACTGAAAAACATTTTCCTTTGATCCTGCACCAATACACTTATAAATCACACATAAAGCGTTTAAAAATAGCCTCAATTATAAATATGAACTGGTTTCAGTAGTGATTTTTGCCTCTTTTTGGGGGGTGCTCAAGCACCCCTAAATTTAAACTCAGCACCTCTGAAAAATAAAACATCAATACGATTTTGTCAAAACTTAGATTCACCAAAATATTGAATATGGAAAAAAAATTGACAGTTTCAAATGGGCCTGTAAAATCTACTTTTTTTCTTCTTTTCCCACAAGTCCTGCTACCTGTCAATCAATCCAGCATGTCAGCAACTGACCAATCAGTGACCCCAGTTTGTCCTGAAGAGAACGCCCCTTACCTACAGAGCTGATGCTTTGCAGAGATTTCAATAATGAGTTTACATCTTTTTTTAAATGTTAATCTACTGGAATAAACCTTTTGTAAAATATGCCAAAATGCAGGAAATAGCATCTATTTTATTCAAAATTCTATGGGGGAGGACCCCCAGACCCCTACCACCAACACAGCCTGCTCTGTAATGATCTTTATAAAGAACTGAAGGTTAAATAACTGTATAATAAATAAATTGACTTTACATAAATAAGTATTTGCATTTCATGTATTATTGCATTTGGCCCACAGTCCTCTGACATATTTTAAATTTGGCCCTCTCAGGGAAAACATTTGGGCACCCCTGTTCTAGATTTCAGCTACAGTTTTACTGATGTTAGCATCTCTTTAGCTAGATTTAGCTATAGTATATGTTTAGCTAATTTTGTCTATAATTTTTCCTAGTTTTAGCATTTGGCAACACAAAGGCAACAGCATCACTATTGCCTTCATGCTTGCTCAAGATGAGAGTTCTGTGATGAGTTAAATTCACAGCAGTCTGCTCCTCAGATAAATATTGTTAACTTATTTTTCTTATATATATTTTTATATACAGTATATATACAGGTAGTCCTCGACTTATGACTGTCTCGAGTTATGACGTTTCACGGTTACGACGCATCTCCCATTAACAAACAAAAAAAAATATATATATATTTTGAAAATGTATTTTGAAAAGCCGAGTTACGCAGTTTCCGGTTTTACGTTGTAAACATAGCGGAGGAGAAATACTGCACTGTGCTCTCTAAAAAAGCTAAGTCTGGTCCTCTGGACATTCAAAAAACAAAACAAAACTTGTTGGACCAAGCTGGACCAGCAAAAACAGGCAGCAGCTGTGGAAAAGTAGCTGATTTATGGACGTGGTTTTACAACGTAAACACAATAGAGAATATGGCGGATGGACAGAGGAAAACGGCTTCACCAGCATCCCAGTAGGAAATTAACTATTTTTTTCCCTTTCATTATGGCTCCCAAATGTATGTGTTTTTTGATAATTATGTAGGGTACTATGTTAGGATAGGCTTAGTGCTTGGTAATACTGTACTGTACGTATATGTTGCACTATGTACGTATGTTCCGACTTACATCGAAATTCAGTTCACGACGCAGCGTAGGAACGGAACTCCGTCGTAAGTCGAGGACAACCTGTATATATGAATGTTTCTGTTCAGTGCCCTGAGATGACTTCTGTTGTGACTTGGCACTATATAAATAAACTGAACTGAATTGAATTTGCTGACCTATAATGGCCTCAACGGCTGCTTTTAGCATTTTATGTTAATTTTAGCTTTAGTACGTGTTTTGCTAATTTTTATATGTTTTGCTGTTTTTATTAACTTTTTTACTACTTTTCGTTACTTTTGCCAACTTTAGCTTTAGCATATGTGTTGCTAGTTTTGGGTCCAGTTTAGCTATTTTTAGCATTTGATTTCTTTCTTTTTTTAAAACACTAAAATTGGTTTAGCTGTTTTGTTACATATTTTGCTAATTTCACCATCTGTTTTGTTAGATTTACCTTTAGCACAAGGCTATTCAACTGGCGGTCAGTGGGCCATTTCTAGCCCACGGGTGACTTCAATCCAGCGCATTTCATAAAAAATAAATAAATAAATTGTGTGTGTGCATGGGGGGGGGTTCTGGGTTTGGGTCTTGGGTTCTGGTTATTACATTTATGATTCAATGCAATAAAGTAAACAAATTTAAAAGGTAACAGATCGTTTTAAACTTTGGTTGATTTACATAAAGATTTTAATTGCTGGACGTCCAGCCTCTGAGCTGTTTGCTTTCAGAAACTGCGGCCCCTTGAGGAATTTTGTTGAATAGCCCTGCTTTAGCATATATATTGCTAATATTGGCTACAGTTTCATTAATTATTGCATTTGCTTAAAGTTTTTATTTTGTCGCCAATTGTAGCATCTGTTTGGGTACTTTTTGTTACACTTTTAGCTAATTTTAGCTTTAGCTTACGTTTTGATCATTTTTGCTTTGGTTTTGCTAATATTACTGTCAGTTTCGCAAACTTGATTTGTTTTTGTCATTTTAGGATTCAGCTTTAACATTGTTTTTACTATTTTACTTTTAGCTTTAGCATTTGCTTTGCTACCTTTATTTATTTTTGTTGCTGTTGCTAATGTTTTCATCTGTAATGCTACTTGTAGAAACTATTTTGTTAACTTTAGCATCTCTTTCAGTAACCTGAGCTAATCTTTACCTTTAGCATGCTCCTTTTGCTGGCTTTGATTAATCTTCCCATCATCCCACACGGCTCCCCTCTCGGTCGCCGTTCCCTCAGCTCCCTGCTCTAATTGAATCCGACCTCGTTAAAGAGGCAGAGAGCCATAAATACGGAGACTTGTTTAAACGGTTTCCTCTGGTTAATCACAGAGTGGAGTTCCTGTCAGGGAACTGGAGGAGACAGACCTTTATTTGGGAATACCGACCTGAAGTGAAGGTTTTTGAAGGTGAAGTGCGTCTCGACGATGCCCGTGGTCTTCACTCGGGTCCGCAGGATGTCCTGCTCTGTCGGCTGGTAGTCGGTCGCACCGATCCGGTCTAGACTGTCCAAGTAGCTGCACACAGAAAGAAAGGCAATGTAAGGAAAGACAATTCTCTTCGGTGATGTAATGAAATATTCCTGCAACCATCCATCCTACCAAAAGTCCCGGTAAACAATCCCAGCTCATCACTTGTGTCTAACAAACATCAGCATCACCATTCAGGCTGAAAACAAGCAGGTGAAGGGCAGGAGCAGGTATAAACTCACCCCGTGTCACCTTCCAATGTAATGGATGTGATTTTCCTTTTTATTTTTAGATTAGCGATGTTCTTTCAGGGCTTTAAAGCAGCTGCTCAGTTACTTCAAAGTAAAACAGATAAAGGCTTGAGAGAGAGGATGCATTGGCTGAGTGTAACAAAAGGTAGATGGAACACACACACACACACACACACACACACACACACACACACACTCATGAGCAGCTTCACTGATAAGAGGTATTGATTACACAGAGGGAAGTATCGGTTAGATTGTGGTTTGGAGGGGGATGAGAGATGAAGAAAGCAGTTTTTTCCCTCACGAGCCACAAAGAGGCAGTAATCTGCGACCACAACGTGTTTCTATAGAGTAAAAAGAAAGCAAATCAGCACCACATCCTCATCACATGTGCCTCGTTTGGTCCCAGAGAGCGAGAAAGGACGGGTTAACTGATGAGCTGATGCAGACACAGGTTTCAGTTTACAAAGTGAAAGGCCAGTGATTGGATTAGAAGCCATCAAACAACCCACAGAGTCTCATCACAAACCCAATAAAAGGCATATGTCTTAACTGGAAACCAGAATCAATGAGAAATGAAAGCTGCATGAAGCAGGTCATCACACCATTTCATCCTGAACCTGTATGCCGGTGATGTGTTTCTGTGTGAAACCTCCAAACATTCATGTCATGACAGACCAGTTAGGGTTCTCCTCACTATCTGGTATCAAAGACTAAATCCACTGAATGGATGGTGGATGTTTGATAATTGAGTCTGAAAGGTTAGTCAAAGTTCAGCTACTGTTGGTGTTTACCCATTTGTCTTTCCTGACCTTTCCCTACACTCGAGGTTGAACCTCCCTGCAGCTTCTTCACAGTGAATTCACATCAGCTTCATTTGTGTTGTATCATCCTCTGAAGGACTCACACAGACAGCAGACTACATAGAAAACAACACCAGCACCATGAGGAGGGTTTAAATGGAAAACCACACCGGGACCACTGGAAAGGTTTACAGGGAAAACAACACCGGGACCACTGGAAGGATTTACATAGAAAACAACAATGGGACCACTGGAAGGATTTAGATAGAAAACAACAATGGGACCACTGGAAGGCTTACATGGAAAACAACAATGGGACCACTGGAAGGGTTTACATGGTAAACAACACTGGGACCACTGGAAGGGTTAACATGGAAAACAACACAGGGATCAATGGAAGAGTTTACATGGAAAACAACACTGGGACCACTGGAAGAGTTTACATGGAAACCAACATTGGGACCACTGGAAGAGTTTACATGGAAAACAAGTGGGACCACTGTGAGTTTACCTGGAAAACAAGTGGACTACTGGAAGAGTTTACTTGGAAAACAAGTGGGGCCACTGGAAGGGTTTACACGGAAAACAACACTGGGACCACTGGAAGGGTTTACATGGAAAACAAGTGGGACCACTGGAAGGGTTTACATGGAAAACAAGTGGGACCACTGGAAGGGTTTACATGGAAAACAAGTGGGACCACTGGAAGGGTTTACATGGAAAACAAGTGGGACCACTGGAAGGGTTTACACGGAAAACAAAACTGGGACCACTGGAAAGGTTTACATGGAAAACAACACTGGAACCACTGGAAGGGTTTACATAGAAAACAACACTGGGATCACTGGAAGTTTTCACATGGAAAACAACATTGGTGCCACTGGAAGTGTTCACATGGAAAACAACATTGGTACCACTGTAAGGGTTTACACAGAAAACAACACTGGTGCCACTGGAAGGGTTTACATGGAAAACAACACTGGGGCCACTGGAAGGGTTTACATGGAAAACAACACTGGTACCACTGTAAGGGTTTAAATGGAAAACAACACCGGGCCACTGGAAGGGTTTACATGGAAAACAACACTGGAACCACTGGAAGGGTTTACATGAGCCGTTTTCGCATTGCACGGCCCTCCCCAGCCCAGCACATCACTGGTTGGCCCAGAGCCCGGCCTGGCCCGCCCCCGTTCATTACGCATTCTACGGACAGCCGCCTTGAAGTGGGTGGGGCGTTCTCTTGAAGTGGGTGGGAAGTTCTTGTGTGCGCGCTTACAGTGTTTTAAGAGAGGAGACGCCGCTAAAAAATATTTGTTAGCTGAATATATATATTAGTGTTTCTGAGTTTAATTTTTGTTAATAACTGATTACAAATCAGCTTATGTTAGAACGTAAATAACACGAAGCGCGCACCCATACAGAGCATTTCCGCCTTTCAGCGCGAGCTGAATTTCATTAAAATATAACTAATATTCTCTAACTCTTGCCCGTAGCCAGGATTTTAAAATATAACTAATATTCTGTAACTCCTGCGCGTAGCCTGGATGTTACGAGGGGCGAATCCTTTATAGTAAAAGTGGACTCCTAAAATCACCAATACGAGTCCGTGGCCGAGTGGTTACAGTGTCCGCCTTCAACTAATTTTATCTTGACTCGGGGAAGCGGGTTCGCGTCCCACCTGGTTGAACTTATTTTACGTTTGTCTTTTATTTGGAGAAAATAAAAAGAAGGAGTTTGTGTTATGCCTGTGGTTATGCCTGTGGTTATGCCTGTAGTTAACAAGCATAACTACAGACACAAAAACTCACAGCACAAGTTAAAAGACAATGAATAAACTGACAAATTGAGGACCTAACTAAACTAACTTTAAGACTTAAAAGGAACAATTTTGGACATTTTAAAGATTTTAAGGCCCAAAATTAAGAGTAAACTTTATTGGGGGCTGCCATTGCATTGCATTGCCAATGCCATTGCCATTGCATTGCTTCGCAATGCACTGAAGAAGGCTCACCAGCGCCTCTACTTTCTCCGCAAGCTGAAAAGGGCTGGAGCTTCAACCCCCATCATGTGCACCTTCTACAGGGGTGCCATAGAAAGTGTCCTGACCAGCTGCATCACGGTGTGGTTTGGTGCATGTACTGCATCATGCCGCAAGAGCCTCCAGCGCATCGTGAGAGCAGCTGAGAAGATCGTCGGCACCTCCTTGCCCTCACTGCAGGACTTACACAGCAAACGCCTCACTCGGAAAGCCCTCTGCATGGCAGGTGATCCCACACACCCACTACACAGCCGCTTTAGACTGCTGCCATCAGGGAGGAGACTGAGGAGTCTCCAGGCTCGTACCAGCAGACTGAGAGACAGCTCTGTTCATCAGGCAGTCAGAATGCTAAACACTCTGCCTGCTCTGCCTCCCCTCCCATTTGAACTGCCTTAACACAAAAAACTTTCTCACACATTACCACTCAACACAAAGTTTTTAACACTGGACCCTGTGTCATCAAACGGGTTATTCACTAAACTCTCGGTCATGTGCTCATTCAGTTTGCACTACTTCTCATATTTGCACTAATGTTTGTATTACATTACTGCCTATAGTCATACTACTGTTTACATTCACTGTTTACATTTATTAATACGGTTTACATTTATTACTACTGTTTACATTTATTACTACTGTTTACATTTACACTACTTTTATATCTACACTACTGCTGATACATATACAGTATTCTCTGACTAGCCTTATCTAAGGATGCCAAATGTGCCTTATGTGCCTTACTGCATATGCCACTTTGCCTCTATACCAACATCAACTACCTCATACATATACTGTGTACATTAACTCATATGCTGCTGTGCCACTCTTTGCAAATGTCAATGCTAGAACCTTCAGTTTATTTTATAGATATACTTTTTATACTTTTTATACTACTATGCAAAAACTCAGGACAGTATTACACTTTTATTATTTCATTTTATGCTTATGTTCATTGGGTGTTTGGTGTTTTAGGGGTGTTTGGTGTTTCAGTGTTGGTGTAAATTTTCATACTTTTATACTACTATGAAAAAACTCAGGACAGTGTTACACTTTTACTATTTTATGCTTATGTTTATTAAATGTTTTAGTGTTTAGTGTTTAGATGGTTACTGTTGCACCGAGGGACTGAGAGAAACGCAATTTCAATCCTGTGTATGTCCTGTACATATTGCAGTTCTGACAATATAGTTGACTTTGACTTTGACACTGCTTCCCATGCAAATGCATGGAAGCCACCCATTGTTCTAAACCCAATAAGGGTTTATTTATTAATTTATTAATTTATTTTTTTTTTTTATGTACTTTTTGGACCTGTACAGCTGAACAACCTCCAGTGATTCCTGTCAGTGTATGTATGTGAGCTAAAGCACGTATTAGTTTCTACAGAATTATTTATTCAGATTACCTCTGTAGATGTAGTAAAGCGCAGTTTGACTGTATGTGTGGACGGATAAATGAGGACCCAGATCGGGTTGTAAAACTCAGAAGAGAAAGGATCTATACAAGTCCAGGAGCAAGTCTGACTTGCAACACGATCTCCATCTTATCTCGTTTAAATCTGTAAGGTGTGCACATTTTCAATTTGTCCCAAGGCGTCAGACGCAAGTCACAGTTTCTGCATGGTAACCAGCTCCGAGGTCAGTTTGGATGAGATTTACAGGTACTGACACTAATTTACCGCCGACTCTTGTGCCGACTTGGGGGAGGCTGAAGCAACATTTTAAAGCCTGGGACAAAATAAATGGGCTCTGGATCGATGGAGGGAAACAATTTTGTTGATGTGATGTACATTACGTATAACAACTACAGCCATGCAGACGTTTAAAGGTGACAATATGCTAAAACATAGACATCTTTAGAAAGAGGAGCTATGCAGCTTTGATTTTTTGTACACAGATGCTTCGAATAATTAATATATAAAAGTATTTTTTAATAAAAAAGTTTTAATGATGTAACTCTGCAGTGTGGTTGGAGAAAGGAGGGGTCAAACGCCGAGGCATTTTTATGACGCAATGTATTGAACGCACATTGTAAATAACAATGGCAGAGATAGAAACCGAGGAATTTTTTGTTTGTTTGTTTTAAACGTTTATTCATTTCATTTCAATTAAAAAAACACAAATACAATTACAGATACAAATAAATAAAATACACATAAAATGAAAGGAGGCAGAAGAAGAATGATATCTTATCATATCTGCCCCTTCTTAACAAATCAATTTAAACAATCAAATTCAAGCAATAATCATAAATAATACAACAAAAACATTAAATTGTCACAATTATTCATTATAGTTAATAGATATTAACTAATATATATCTTGTCAACAAAATATTCTTGATCTTTTTCTTAAATAAAAATAATGATTTCTCTTTTTTAATATCACAGTCCAAACAATTCCATAAACGTATTCCCTGTATTGAATTAAGCAATTTAAGTGAAGATTTGAGCAATTCGCCTTCAGTTTGGGAAGCCGAAGTTAGTTCGAGTGATGAACAAGAAGCAGCTGGTTATAATGTAGGTCTGCAGCCATAGAGTGTGTTCCAACTATAGGGGGATCACACTCTTAAGCCTCCCTGGTAAGGTCTATTCAGGGGTTCTGGAGAGGAGGGTCCGTCGGATAGTCGAACCTCGGATTCAGGAGGAGCAGTGTGGTTTTCGTGCTGGTCGTGGAACACTGGACCAGCTCTACACCCTCAGCAGGGTCCTGGAGGGCGCGTGGGAGTTTGCCCAACCAGTTTACATGTGCTTTGTGGACTTGGAAAAGGCATTCGACCGCGTCCCTCGGGGGGTTCTGTGGGGGGTACTCCGGGAGTATGGGGTACCAGGCCCATTGATATGGGCTGTTAGGTCCCTGTACGACCGGTGTCAGAGCTTGGTCCGCATTGCCGGCAGTAAGTCAGGCTCGTTTCCAGTGAGAGTTGGACTCCGCCAAGGTTGCCCTTTGTCACCGATTCTGTTCATAACTTTTATGGACAGAATTTCTAGGCACAGCCAAGGTGTTGAGAGGATCCGTTTTGGTGGCCTTAGAATCGCTTCTCTGTTTTTTGCAGATGATGTGGTCCTATTGGCTTCATCAGATCGTGATCTACAGCTTTCGCTGGAGCGGTTTGCAGCCGAGTGTGATGCGGCCGGGATGAGGATCAGTTCCTCCAAATCCGAGGCCATGGTCTTGAGCCGGAAAAGGGTAGCATGCCCTCTCCGGGTCGGGGATGAGGTCCTGCCCCAAGTGGAGGAGTTTAAGTATCTCGGGGTCTTGTTCACGAATGAGGGAAAACTGGAGCGTGAGATCGATAGGCGGATAGGTGCAGCATCCGCAGTGAAGCGGGCGCTGTACCGGTCTGTCGTGGTGAAGAGAGAGCTGAGTCGAAAGGCAAAGCTCTCAATTTACCGATCGATCTACGTTCCCACCCTCATCTATGGTCATGAGCTTTGGGTTGTGACCGAAAGAACGAGATCTCGGATACAAGCGGCTGAAATGAGTTTTCTCCGCAGGGTGTCTGGACTCTCCCTTAGAGATAGGGTGAGAAGCTCAGTCATCCGGGAGGGACTCGGAGTAGAGCCGCTGCTTCTCCACATCGAGAGGAGCCAGTTGAGGTGGCTCGGGCATCTGGTTAGGATGCCTCCTGGACGCCTCCCTGGTGAGGTGTTCCGGGCATGTCCCACCGGGAGGAGACCCAGAGGAAGACCCAGGACACGCTGGAGGGACTATGTTTCTCGGCTGGCCTGGGAACGCCTTGGGATTCCCCCGGAGGAGCTGCTCCATGTGGCTGGGGAGAGGGAAGTCTGGGCCTCCCTACTTAGGCTGCTACCCCCGCGACCCGACCCCAGATAAGCGGACGAAAATGGATGGATGGATGGATGCAGCCGTATTTATTTGAGCCTTACCGTTGAGGGAGCGAGGGGGACTCTGGACTTGTTTTGTCCATTCTTAACAAAGTTTTTCATCTTTTGGGAAAGGGAAAAGGCTCACTTGTTCACTGGCGATATTAGAACACCCAAATGCGACACAATGTACCGGCATTTTTCAAGTTTTACATTAAAAAAAGGCGATCTTGAAGACAATGAAACTGCATTCTAATAGCAGCCGCAGACTGAGCTACATGTCCCTACGTCACAGGACGTCGCATGCGGAAGTACCCGGATTTCCCGTGACGAAACACGGCGCCAAGTTTAAAATCACTTTGAAACAAATTTTCATTGATTTATCATTTTGCTTGTAAAAACGAACATAGTTGAATGATACAACATATATATGTTGTGCCACTTTATGCATAGTTCCAACATCATGTCACAANGTGACGAAACACGGCGCCAAGTTTAAAATCACTTTGAAACAAATTTTCATTGATTTATCATTTTGCTTGTAAAAACGAACATAGTTGAATGATACAACATATATATGTTGTGCCACTTTATGCATAGTTCCAACATCATGTCACAATACCTTTAATCCTCACCAGTACAACATTAAAGCAGCTGACAGCATGTGTTAAAGAAGAGACGACAGCAGGATTGGTCTTCAAACAGCCGAACTGCAGCTTTCAGGGGTCCATCTGTTGATTCTCAGAGATTTTCAGTAACGTAAACCCATCCTCAAACATCATTAGTCTGCAAGAAAACCAAACCAATAAAATCCCCAAACTTCTGAAGTGTTTATGAGGTCTGATCACATGACAGCTCTCACCGGATTGGTTGCTCTGTGAGCCGCAACACAACAGGAAGTGAGCATCAATCTTTAATGTGACATTTACCGCAACAGACAAACACACGGACATCTCCTGTGAGACTAAGCCCACTGCCAAACACCCGCTGACGTCTAACTTGAACAATTATCTGCTCGTTTTTCAACCTTAACCTTTGAAACGAGTTCCTCGCAGAGTTTACGGTCACTTCTGAATCAGGTTTGATTTCTGCACCTGTGAGGCTCCATCCCTCTTCCATCTGCATTTTATTCTTGTTTAAACTAATTTTTTGTGTTCTTTATATGCAACAATGTTCAGTTAGGTCATCTGGACAGTTTCTTTGTTTGTTGAGGCATTTCATCCTTCATCCAAAGGACTTCATCAGTCTGAGGAGACTGAAACAGTACCCCAACAGACAAAAACCATCTAAAAAAATAATCTAAACCCACGTCTGGACTCCTGAACTGCATCTGGAGAAAATAAATCTATTCTACAAACTATTTCTAAAAGTCTGAGACGCTTTCAGCTCACACTGAGTTTAAATAAAATAAATGTCTCTTATTTGACTAAATATAATCAAATCTTTAAGACAGGAGATTAAAAAAAACTGGATAAACACGCATAAATCCAAACAAACACAAAATTATTTCCTAAATCTTTTCTGAGCTTGTTTAAAAAAA
>JBBPBX010074744.1:0-17507 GCA_038048925.1 Garcialebias charrua
GGTCTTGGACAACGCTCCAGGACACCCCCCTGCTCTCACCGCGTTGAACAGGCATGTGAAGGTGGTGTACCTGCCTCCCAATACCACCTCTTTGATCCAGCCAATGGACCAGGGGGTTATTAGTACGTTTAAGGCGTACTACCTGCAGCGAGTCATCCGTGCCGCTTTGGAGGCAACGGAGAACTCTCAGACCCTCACGCTGAAAGACTTCTGGCGTAAGTACAACATCCTCGATGCTGTGCACAACATTGGCCACTCCTGGGATCGTGTTACTCCACAGAACATGTGTGGAGTCTGGAAGAAGCTCTGTCCAGAGCTTGTTCAGGGGGTACACGATTCCCAGGAGGTGGACCGTGTAATCGAGGATGTTGTGAGGATGGGCAGGTCACTGGAGCTCGAAATGGACCATGATGATATCGAACACCTGCTTGGTGCATCAGGAGAGGACCTGTCCCCAGACGACCTGATTCAGCTCGACAGGCACGTCCCGGATGAGGAAGTTGAGGAGGAGGAGGAGGTGGAGGTCATTCCTCCGACCTTCACCAGGCAGGAGATGGTGCTGGCCTTTCAGGATCTCCACAACTTCCTGGCGAGGATTGAGAAGCAGGACGTGGACTGTGAGAGGTTCGCCAAGGTCCGTCGGGGTGTCCTCAATGAAGTTGCGTGTTATCAGCAGATCCTGGATGATAAAAAGCTTGAAAAGGTGCAGAGCAGCATGCTGCAATATTTTACAAAGGTCACAGCACCGCCTCCAGGATCTGCTGGTGCACCAGCTGAAAGGCCATCCAGTCCTCCTGCAGCAAGCCAGGAGGAGGCCTTGGACATCCCAGCGGACGAGAGGCCATCCAGTCCTACTGCAGCAAGCCAGGAGGAAGACATGGACAGCCCACCATCTCCCCAGTGAAACACGCCGCCCCCCCCCGCTCCCTCCCTCCAGGTACAGCACGTACTGAAATGAAATGTTTTTTTTTTTTTTGGAGTTGTCATGTTACACAAATTAATGTCATCTGTCTCTGCTTATGTTCACAGCCTTCCTCCTCCTCCCCCTCCTCTTCACCAACTCCACCATCCCATCACTGACCTGCCCACCCTCACATCCCAGCACAGCAACGTCAGAAAGGTACAGCAAAGACATGTTAATTTATTTTCTCTTTTTTTTTTTACTTACATCTACACCTACTGTAATCATCACCTCTCTCTCGACAGCCTCCAAAGCGGCACGTCCCCCTGGTCCATCCACACACCTGCTATGCACCACACCACACACGTAAGGAGAAGTTGTTGTTGTCTGTGTTGTTGTTATCAGCAGGTGTTCACGTCTGTGTGTGTTTGTGTTTCAACAGATCCACTTGCTGTTTCGCCTCATGGAACAGCGTCGGGTACCACGTACCCGTGCTCCTGCTGCTCTGCCTCCAGCCTCCTGCACCTCCTCCAGCCTCCTCCCTGTGCTCCTGCTCCACACACCACACCACACACGTAAGGAGAAGTTGTTGTTGTCTGTGTTGTTGTTATCAGCAGGTGCTGACGTGTGTGTGTGGTTCATCCGCGTGTTGCTCCACGTCATGGATGAGCCTCTGGTGCTACGTGCTACTGGTCCTCCAGCCTCCTGCACCTGCTCCAGCCTCCTGCTCTGCCTCCAGCCTCCTGCCTGTCCTCCTGCTCCACACACCACACCACACACGTAAGGAGAAGTTGTTGTTGTCTGTGTTGTTGTTATCAGCAGGTGCTGACGTGTGTGTGTGGTTGTGTTCCAACAGTTCATCCGCGTGTTGATCCACGTCATGGTGCTACTGGTCCTCCAGCCTCCTGCACCTGCTCCAGCCTCCTGCTCTGCCTCCAGCCTCCTGCTCTGCCTCCAGCCTCCTGCTCTGCCTCCAGCCTCCTGCTCTGCCTCCAGCCTCCTGCTCTGCCTCCAGCCTCCTGCTCTGCCTCCAGCCTCCTGCCTGTCCTCCTGCTCCACACACCACACCACACACGTAAGGAGAAGTTGTTGTTGTCTGTGTTGTTGTTATCAGCAGGTGCTGACGTGTGTGTGTGGTTGTGTTCCAACAGTTCATCCGCGTGTTGATCCACGTCATGGTGCTACTGGTCCTCCAGCCTCCTGCACCTGCTCCAGCCTCCTGCTCTGCCTCCAGCCTCCTGCTCTGCCTCCAGCCTCCTGCTCTGCCTCCAGCCTCCTGCTCTCTCCAGCCTCCTGCTCTGCCTCCAGCCTCCTGCTCTGCCTCCAGCCTCCTGCTCTGCCTCCAGCCTCCTGCCTGTCCTCCTGCTCCACACACCACACCACACACGTAAGGAGAAGTTGTTGTTGTCTGTGTTGTTGTTATCAGCAGGTGCTGACGTGTGTGTGTGGTTGTGTTCCAACAGTTCATCCGCGTGTTGATCCACGTCATGGTGCTACTGGTCCTCCAGCCTCCTGCACCTGCTCCAGCCTCCTGCTCTGCCTCCAGCCTCCTGCTCTGCCTCCAGCCTCCTGCTCTGCCTCCAGCCTCCTGCTCTGCCTCCAGCCTCCTGCTCTGCCTCCAGCCTCCTGCTCTGCCTCCAGCCTCCTGCCTGTCCTCCTGCTCCACACACCACACCACACACGTAAGGAGAAGTTGTTGTTGTCTGTGTTGTTGTTATCAGCAGGTGCTGACGTGTGTGTGTGGTTGTGTTCCAACAGTTCATCCGCGTGTTGATCCACGTCATGGTGCTACTGGTCCTCCAGCCTCCTGCACCTGCTCCAGCCTCCTGCTCTGCCTCCAGCCTCCTGCTCTGCCTCCAGCCTCCTGCTCTGCCTCCAGCCTCCTGCTCTGCCTCCAGCCTCCTGCTCTGCCTCCAGCCTCCTGCTCTGCCTCCAGCCTCCTGCTCTGCCTCCAGCCTCCTGCCTGTCCTCCTGCTCCACACACCACACCACACACGTAAGGAGAAGTTGTTGTTGTCTGTGTTGTTGTTATCAGCAGGTGCTGACGTGTGTGTGTGGTTGTGTTCCAACAGTTCATCCGCGTGTTGATCCACGTCATGGTGCTACTGGTCCTCCAGCCTCCTGCACCTGCTCCAGCCTCCTGCTCTGCCTCCAGCCTCCTGCCCTGCTCCAGCCTCCTGCTCTGCCTCCAGCCTCCTGCTCTGCCTCCAGCCTCCTGCCTGTCCTCCTGCTCCACACACCACACCACACACGTAAGGAGAAGTTGTTGTTGTCTGTGTTGTTGTTATCAGCAGGTGCTGACGTGTGTGTGTGGTTGTGTTCCAACAGTTCATCCGCGTGTTGATCCACGTCATGGTGCTACTGGTCCTCCAGCCTCCTGCACCTGCTCCAGCCTCCTGCTCTGCCTCCAGCCTCCTGCTCTGCCTCCAGCCTCCTGCTCTGCCTCCAGCCTCCTGCTCTGCCTCCAGCCTCCTGCTCTGCCTCCAGCCTCCTGCTCTGCCTCCAGCCTCCTGCCTGTCCTCCTGCTCCACACACCACACCACACACGTAAGGAGAAGTTGTTGTTGTCTGTGTTGTTGTTATCAGCAGGTGCTGACGTGTGTGTGTGGTTGTGTTCCAACAGTTCATCCGCGTGTTGATCCACGTCATGGATGAGCCTCTGGTGCTACTGGTCCTCCAGCCTGCCTCTGGTGTCCTGCATGTTGCCTCCATCCATCACCTTTGTGTCGTTCTGCATAAATGACTGCTGCCAAAAACCAAAAAAACTTCATGTGATGCACAGACCTGCTCACATCAGGACCACAGACCTGAACTGACACATGCCTGAACTTACAACTGGCCTAAAATGCTCACAACATTCATTGTTGAGCAATGGCTCAGCAGTTCCATCAGATGCAGGTTTGATCATGAGAACAACATCTGTCTACCTACACTTCGGTCAAAGTAAGACAATTTTGATTCATTTTTCTGCTGCTTCTCGCTTTTTCTGAGTTCATGGACTTCTTTCTCATGCACATGGACACTCATCAACACAACGTGCTCATGTGTGATTGCTGACATCATTTTGCTGATGTGACTCTCTGATTTGCTGCTGTTTTGCTGTGAAAAGCTGCTCTTTGACAAGTGTTCGTGTGTGATTGTTGACATCATTTTGATGATGTGACTCTCTGATTTGCTGCTGTTTTGCTGTGAAAAGCTGCACTTTGACAAGTGTTCATGTGTGATTGTTGACATCATTTTGATGATGGGAATCCCTGGTTTGCTGCAGGTTTGATGTGAAAAGCTGCACTTTCAGAAGTGCTCATGTGTGCTTGTTGACATAATTTTGCTGATGGGAATCCCTGGTTTGCTGCAGGTTTGATGTGAAAAGCTGCACTTTCAGAAGTGCTCAAGTGTGATTGTTGACATAATTTTGATGATGAGATTTCCTGCTGATTTGCTGCAGTTCTGATGTGAAGTTACTGATGTACAGGTGTTTATGGATGCATGTGTGGTGTAATTGTTTAGATAAGTGCTTGTAAATAAAGTTCTGTGCATGTATATAGCCCAGTATGTCAGTGTCATGCTGTTAAATGTGGGCGCGGCGGTCCGTTAGCGGTATTTCCGCGACCTACGAACAGAATAGCGACCTACGAACGAGACGCTACTTTCACCCCCTACCTACGAACCGATCGACCTGCGAACGGTTCTTAGGTCCCAAACTCGTTCGTAGGTCGGGGGTTCCCTGTATAATCAAATGTTGTAGGCCGAACAGTTACACAGAATTAATACAGACGTGTCTGCTTTTTGATAAAACTTGACACTTTTATCATAAATTCTGTGCAACAAGGCTATGTAATTTATTTTAAACTGCAAGTTTGAAATAAAACACATGAGGCATCTTTTGTCTTGATTTTCACAAAAATCACACGATAGCCGATTTTGTTTGATCTTGTCATAGGTCGACAACTTAATAAAAATCACTGATTTTTATTTCATTTAACATCTTGGATGTTTTCTGATTAGCTCAGACACCTTGCATCTGAATCTGATCACTTTTGTGTGTGTTGGTGTGATTAAACGGCAATCAGATTGGGTTAGTTAGTAACTGTTGTTTCATTATAAGTACTAGATAAGGTTAACACTACCTAAAGGTATTTAACTTTACAATTTATTGGGGTAATTCCTGAGATAAGGTACCTGTGAATGATAGACTTATTGAACACAGTGAAGCACAAACCTGGAGGCTGGTTGGTTTTGATTTACTCCAGGCTACATAAATGGTGATGATTTATTTGCACGCTGCGAAATAAGACCCACTTTACTTGATTTTTCACAGAAAATCAGTACAAAGATGGACGTTCGAACAGGTGCACCACCTGAGGGGGCCTCCTCTTCTATCAAACCTAGATGGATACGTTGGGGCCGTGTGTCTCCTGACCGTGCTTATCGCAAAGTGGGAGAATCTGCTTCATTGTATGCTAATTACTTAGCTGCGGTGGACGTCCATCAGGATAAGTGGGAAAATCCCCTGTCGTTCTACGACAGGCTGATCTCTGTCTACTCCGGTGGCAAAACTGTCCCTGGACTAGAGGAAGATGAAGAGTTTAAAAATCTTTTCCTTATGAATCTTATGCCTTTTCAACGGAAATGTGTTCGTTTCAAGGTTGATTGCAAAAACGATACCATGGAAATGATAAAACAATACGCTGCAATGGTTTTTGAGGCAGAGATACAACCTAGAATACCATCAGATATTTGTCCAGGTCAAAAGGTCACATCCCACTCGCAGACATTAGAAGAGGTTCCCTCTCCTACAGAGTGCAAGAGTAAACAGGATTGTCATGATAACAAACAACAGAGTAGTGCTGCAAGCTGGAACAGTGACTCAGATCGGTTCACAGGGAGTTCTGCTCCTCCTGTACCTCAGGTTGAAAACCCTGAGATGAGCAAAGAACCACACAAGGTAGGTGTTCGCTCTCTAGGTGAACCAAGATGGTTCAGATCGAACCAAAAGAGTTCTCACCTAGGTCTCACGGTGGGTGAACTTCGAGAGAAGTTGATGTCTGGGCGCCGTGACCCTTTGAACGATGGTCGGTCCTAACATGCACCCACGAGAAGCGGCCCTCCTACCCCTGCACCTTGAGCTGCACAGTTCGAGACATGCAAAGAGTCACACAAGCTCCAGATTAAGGAAACGACGCCTCCGCGCTCGGAAGAGACCGAGGATGTAAGTTGTTTGTCAAATGAGTTGAATGTTACAATGGTTGACCAAGCTGACACAACGTGTGACGTTGTCCTTGATGATAACACAAACAACGTTGTTCAACCTGACGAAGCGACGCGCAGCACTGCCTTTTGCAACAACTCAGTGCACACTAGTTGACAACAACGTCAACATTGCCAAAGATGCTGATTTTGACAGCAAACAAATTACTGATGATCAGCGTCCTGAAAGTCAAGATGCTGACAGCGAACACATTGTTGATAAGCAACGTCCCGAAGGTCATGAGGCAGACAGCCAACATGATGCTGACAGCAACGAAGTTTGCACAGACAGCGGTACACGTAAACAGAAGCGTGTGCTTAAACCTAGACGGTTTCTGTGTAAATTTATGAGAATGGGGCCCGCTAAGAAAGCTTACCTGCCACTCAGACTGGAAGGGGTCCTCGCGCGAGAAGCACTCCTGGATGGCGGCTCAGACGTGTCTGTCATGTCAGCCGAACTGTTTGAGGAGCTAAGGACCGCCGCTAACGATGTTGACAGGCAAATACCCTTTGTGAAGTACACTTATGATGCGCTACAGGGCCTTGCAAGGACGAGAACAACCCTAACAGCTATGGTTCACATGCAGATTGGCAAAATGTCACTATACCACCCGGTGTATGTGTCTGAACTTGACTCACTCCAGACTCCATTTTTGGTTGGCCAAGATTTTATAAATCGCTTTGAAGCGATTATAAATTATGGCAATCAGACAATGTGGGCCACAGTGAGCAGTCCACTGCCAATTGAGGTGCCTCCCCAAGGTCAGGACACTGACTGTCTAACAGCAGGTACAGCTGAGGTCACAAAGGAATCCCCAACCGAGACCACAAACCCGGTAAGTGAACCTTCATATACAGGTGAGACAGAGGAGACTCAACAGTTGGACCAGACTCTGGCCCATCACGAGAACCTCCTCTGCGAGCTGACACCTTCAGCACTCACTGAACACTACCTACCACAGGTAGAAGACGGTGTGGAGATCCAAGGATCCCACACCAAAGACGCTGTACTGTCCTGTGGGACAGGTAATTCGGCAAACAGCCAAGCTTTCATTGTAATCTTGGTTCAAGGACATCCGAGTCCGGAAAGTGACAGTCTACCACACGCTGACAGTCACTTGGACTTCATGGTTACAGATTTTGAGGAACCCTCCTCAAACAAAAGGGGGACGAACCCACACTTCCAACCACAGGTAGAAAAAGGTGTGGAGATCTGAGGGTCCCACACCGAGGACGCTGTACTGTCCTCTGGGACAGGTAATTCGGCTATCAGCCAAGCTTTCAATGAAACCTTGGTTCCAGAGCATTTGAATCTAGAACTACTCAGAGATGACATAGTTCTTACAGACTCGAAGAACGCCTCTTCAGTCATGAAGTGGGAAAACACGCACCACAACGATAGTGACCCGTCGCAGTCTGACCTCTCAGACACACTTGCGACTACGCTGACAGTTGTGACACGCCTGAATTACGCAGAAAGATGTAAACGTACGGAGATACGTTGGCGGAAACCTGTAAGGTTCCTGTACAAGGTTCCCAATAAACTGCGTAAACAGCTTAAACTAAACAATGGCATCCTAACTCGTGCCCATGGACGGACGTCCACACCCGTGTGCGTGGTCACAGGGGGGTGATGTTAGGTCATGCCCATGTCAAGGACAAAGATTTCAATAACCCCACAAATGACAAAGTTCTCGCAAACTCAAAGACTTCATGGGAAAATAAGGTCGTCCAAGCACAGGATAGTAAATAAACTAAACAGTTTAAACTATACTAGTTGCGAAAAGAAACCGTTCCAACTAGAACTTAGAAACGCTAAGCATAAAACCCACAACAAAAACTAACCTTAACAACCGTTTAAATCTGCAGGATTTAATTGACATCGGTTATAAAGCTAAGAACTGTTTTTCTTGTGTGTGACACGTTGGAATCTGACGACCAGAGTGAGTTTGACGTAGTGAAACGTTGTTTTTAGTTGCTTAATTGCTACTTTTGTGTTATTGAAGTTGTTATTGTTTTCTGAACACTCCCAGCCAAAAGAGGTTTTGATTAATGTTAGTTGAAGACTTAAATGGATTTAACTATGCCAACATGCTGTTCATTTTGTTAAAGATCTCAATCTTTGATGAGTCATTGTAGATTAATACTACTTAAGGTACTATAATCTACACTGATCTCCCAATCATTTAGGTAGAACCGATTCGATCGTTTCTATTCTAGATCTATTCATTTTGATGAGTCTCGCCATAGACTTCAAAATTTATAGGGAATACCAAATCTTGCGTCGTTCGTCTAAAAGACAACAGACATTTAGACCAAACTAGTTTTCATTTTTTTTATTTTAGTTTAACCTAAACTAAATAATGAATGGAGGAATAGTTTGAAAGAAGAGGCCTTCGTTACAGAAGCCCTCCACATTTCTATAGGTATAGATCCCTATATCTGATTTTTACAGCATTGATCCACCCCTTAATTGGTAATTGTAGCTGATCTAATCCATGATAGCTTACATACCAGGTGCATATAGGTAAGGCTTAATGTAGAATCCCAATCATAAGCCCACCTAAAACCACATAATTGCATGACACATTGAACCAGGGTGGCACCGACTGGAAGCCATCCAGCCTGCAACCTTCGATGTGGGGACCTGCTACTCCAACGTTGGTCTTCAACCTTCATCCAAGGGCCGCCTCCTCTGTTACAATCGAGGGATCCTCTCTACATGCTGTTTAACAAACCATTTGTTGCTGATGACATCAATAACCCCAATCGTTGTGGAAATACCACTGTGGATTATAAGACTTTGTTTTCCAAGGGATCACAGACTCAGTTTTCCATGGGTTAACAGACTATGTTTTTCAAAGGATTGAAAGCTTACCGCAATGGGATTACCTACGAACAGTATGGAATTTCCAAAAACATTATGGGAGTATAATTTTGAACTTTTTGACTTTTTTTTTCTCCACTTGCTGGATTACATAGAGGTCAGAGACATTCGGTGGTATCCTTTCGTGTTGGAACTCATCCCCAAGGACAGGCGATGATTTCCAAAAAGGGGGACTGTAGGGATACAGCACTCTCATGTCCGTATGGGATATGGGCCTCTCCACATCTCTCTGAAACTCTCAGTGTTACACCTTCTTGAAGCTCTCAAGGAGACAAGTGGACACAATTTTTGTTACAATTATTTTGAATTAATGGACACCAATTAATCAGATTGAACTTTCTTTTTAATGTGTGTTAATTCAGAATTGATCTACAGTATATTTTTGTCATTTAATGATGATCTGTTACTTGCATGAGTTTGACCCTTCTGCTGGTTTATTTCTGTAGAACAAGCAGTCTTTGAATCTAAAGCACAAGGTCAGGGTAAACTTTTAACTTGCAACTTCCTTTTGTGTTGTCTGTGAAGTTAGCCATAATATTCTCTGTGCTCACAAGCGGCCATCTGGCCGATTCTATAAACAAGTTGTCCTACTGTCCTTCAGAGACCTTCTGCCTATGGGATGAAAAATCCATCCGTTATTTTGTTAAACCAACCAATAAGCCATTCAGGAGGTGGGCAAACTCCACCCTCCATATAAAGTCTTACTTCCGTGTGGACTTTAGTGTCGAAGGGAAGAACTTGCTAACAACTGTTTGTTTTTCCTCTGGAAAAAGCTGGAAACGTTCTGGTCATTGTGTCAATTAGACCCACGTCTCAGCTGGAGTCACAGTAAAGCCTACTGTGTCCCAAAACACTCATTTCTGAAAGAATTTGTTTTCTGAAGTTTTATTTTGAAAATCAGTCAGTGCGCTTGACCTTTGTTTCCTGCCGAGGGAGGCGAGTTTCCTCGTATCGTGAATCAGCCACACACGCTGAAGTTTCAACTGGACGGCCGTTGGACAAACCCATCCACGTGTGTGTCCAGATACTTCTCCACTCTTATCTCCAAGAGACGAACCGTCAACAGGTAACAAGTCGTGGATGTGGGCTGAACGTGCAGGAGCCCAGCTTTAACTCGTGTGGGAAATAAGTCCCACCCTATCTGCTCAAAATAATTAACTTCCTTTAAACTTAGCTTTCATTTCTCACTTCTTCCTCTTATGTCTTATTTTTCTCAAGCCAGTAATCTGTCAAGTAAATGTGCCAACAGAAAAGTTGCTAACTGTCTGTTTGATTTTAATTTGAATTCTCATCAACGTAGTTTAGTAGATCAGAGCTAATATCGATACAAATGTTTAATGTATTTTTATGATTATTTCAATAAAAGGTCTATTTTCTGGTGGACCAACATAAATTGAAGTCTCTCGTGAAATTACATTTCTGGCTAATCACTTTAAAGCAATTTAATACCGGAAAAAGGGTGAACTCGCGAATGAATTTGGTTCAGATCAAGTCTGCTCCATCTTCTCTAAAATATAGGTAAGTCAGTAAACTGACCAATAAGTCCTATATTTTTACAATAATGGTGGCCCGGTAAGTGTTTAAATACCTTACCGCCCAATATTATTACACTAAGCTAGCCCTTTTTGCACGCCATCTTCACTCCCTTTTATTAGAAGAACTGCCAGGCTTGATGGGTGATATGCATGCATTCATCAAAGACCTTATGGCTTTTCCAAGAAGGAAAGGCCCATCCCTCCAAGAAATTCCGGGCCTTTGAAGTAAGACTGCACAAACCCCCCACTTCAAGAAACAGTTTAATGAAACATCTTGACACTAAACTAAAATGTTTTCTCTCACAAGTGTTGCATTAAGCATTAAAGGGATTGTGACATGATGTTGGAAATTTGCATATTTGTCACAACATATATATCTTATATCATTCATCTCTGTTCGTTGTATCAAAATAAATTATAAATATATTAAAATTTCATTCCAAGTTATGGTAGTTATTTCTCTGGGCCACGCCCCTAAAATTCTGCGCACTTCCGCAAAACCGTCATTTGCCATACCCGTGGGGAGCCGTTGCTCAACTCGCATGTAAACAATAATGGCGGAGCTTGTCGACTCAGAGAGTGCAGCATTTCTAGTGTTGATCTAAGCGATTTGTCTTCAGTTTTGGAAGGTCAATATAAGCAGTAGAAGTTTTAATCTTGCTCAAATCATTTTATTGTATACTCTATTAATGGAAAACTTATTAACTTTTACGATTCAGCTTTAAAAAAACGTGCAGGGAGCTTCGTGGCTTTGAGCATGTCCGATTGCGTTTGAGATCTATCATTTTAAGACAGTAAATCATCCAAAGCTCTCATTAATAAACCCTCCATGAATAAAAACACATACTGATGTTACTTGATCGCGCCGACATAATTTAAAAATACATAAATAGCACTCCGTGTTGACTGGTATCTAGGCTAATATTGATAGCAGCTATCTGTTTACACGGTCCAGGTTGCGTCTGAAATATATCATTTTAAGACTGTAAATCATCCAAAACTCTCATTAATAGACTCTCCCCAAATAAAAACAAACAACAGATGTTACCTGATCGCGCCGACATAATTTAAAAATACATAAATAGCACTCCGTGTTGACTGGTATCTAGGCTAATATTGATAGCAGCTATCTGTTTACACGGTCCAGGTTGCGTCTGAAATATATCATTTTAAGACTGTAAATCATCCAAAACTCTCATTAATAGACTCTCCCCAAATAAAAACAAACAACAGATCGTACCTGATCGCGCCAACATAATTTAAAAATACATAAATAGTCTTCGTGTTGACTCGGGATCTATGCTAATGTCTGTTAGCAGCTGTCGGCAGATAGTCCAGGTCACGTCTGACATATATCTTTTTTAAACAGTAAATCATCCAAAACTGTCATTAATAGACTCTCCCCAAATAAAAACAAACAACAGATGTTACCTGATCGCGCCAACATAATTTAAAAATACATAAATAGCACTCCGTGTTGACTGGTATCTAGGCTAATATTGATAGCAGCTATCTGTTTACACGGTCCAGGTTGCGTCTGAAATATATCATTTTAAGACTGTAAATCATCCAAAACTCTCATTAATAGACTCTCCCCAAATAAAAACAAACAACAGATCGTACCTGATCGCGCCGACATAATTTAAAAATACATAAATAGCACTCCGTGTTGACTGGTATCTAGGCTAATATTGATAGCAGCTATCTGTTTACACGGTCCAGGTTGCGTCTGAAATATATCATTTTAAGACTGTAAATCATCCAAAACTCTCATTAATAGACTCTCCCCAAATAAAAACAAACAACAGATGTTACCTGATCGCGCCGACATAATTTAAAAATACATAAATAGCCTTCGTGTTGACTCGGGATCTATGCTAATGTCTGTTAGCAGCTGTCGGCAGATAGTCCAGGTCACGTCTGACATATATCTTTTTTAAACAGTAAATCATCCAAAACTGTCATTAATAGACTCTCCCCGAATAAAAACAAACAACAGATGTTACCTGATAGGCAGTAAGATGGTCGCTGCAGACATAGGACTATCAGTAGGAACCCATCGGTCACAAGTTCTCTGTACTTCCATTCTAGGCAAAGTTTCTCATCTTTTGGGAATTTGTGAAGGCTCACTTGTTCACTGCTGATATTAGAACACCCAAATGCGCTACAACGTGACGGCATTTTTCAAGTTACACCAAAAAAAAAGAGGCGATCTTTCAGGAAATGAATCTGTATGGAAAGCAGTTAACACACCAAACAAACGGGCAAGGCAGGCTCCGCCTTATGCCCAGTGCCCACGTGTACGTCACATGAAGTTTTGCATAAATTCTCAGATTTCTAGGGGCGTGTCCCAGAGAAAAAATTACCATAAATTGGAATAAAATTTTAATATATTTATAATTTATTTTGCAAAAACGAACAGAGCTGAATGATATAAGATATATATATATATATATGTTGTGACAAATATGCAAATTTCCAACATCATGTCACAATACCTTTAACTCTTAACATAAAAATTGATAAACATTTAGTCAGAAAAACATTAATAAACTCTTAATTCACCACTCTTTGCAAATTTCAATGCTAGAACCTTCAGTTTATTTTATAGATATACTTTTTATACTTTTTATACTACTATGCAAAAACTCAGGACAGTATTACACTTTTATTATTTCATTTTATGCTTATGTTCATTAAATGTTTAGTGTTTTAGTGTTGGTGTAAATTTTCATACTTTTATACTACTATGCAAAAACTCAGGACAGTGTTACACTTTTACTATTTTATGCTTATGTTTATTAAATGTTTCAGTGTTTTAGTGTTTAAATGGTTACTGTTGCACCGAGGGACTGAGAGAAACACAATTTCAATCCTGTGTATGTCCTGTACATATTGTAGTTCTGACAATAAACTTGACTTTGACTTTGACTTTTGATTTGAGCTTTGACATGTTAATCAGCAGCTTCCAGTTGTAGAAAACCCCATTGTTGTCATGGTTACGTATCATAACAAATGTCCAAAAGTAAAAAAGGTTTCAATAAAAATCCTTCCATTGGCACAGCATCTGATACCAGAGGAAGTAATCATCTAAAAAAAGTTATTTACATCCAGAAAAAGAGTAATTAAAGTTTTCAAAAGCAAAATCTCAGAATGAATGTAAGAGAGCTACTCCAACATGCAGCCACCTCGAGTGGCGCAATTCTGGAACTGTCATTTATTGTATGCATGAATGTCATTTTCATGGCAGAGTTTCAAACTGGGACAATATAATGCTAACCTATAAATGAAGCATTTAGGTTAAATCTTTAAAATAATACTGGATATGTATAATATGGATAGTAATACCGGATATGTGAAGACTTACCAAAGTGTCTGAGATGTAACATTAGAATATAGAATAGAATATATCTTTATTGGCATCGTCATTGCACCAGAGTACAAAACATTGCAATTGACGCACACACCGTCCTTGAGAGGGGACGTGTGCACAACAGCCGCAACAGAAATTAATCCGCGTTATCAGATATAGAAAAAAGGAAGGTTACAATAGGGTAATCAGTGGTATTCAAAAAAGATTCTATCACATTTTGTCTTACAGGTGTAGTGATACACCTGACCTCTGATATTTTAGGCTTGACCTTCAAGTACACCTCTCTGCATCTCTTTGAAACTCTAAGTGTTACACCTTCTTGAAGCCCTCAAGGAGACGATTGGACACTTATATTGGTTAACAATTATTATGAATTAATGGACACCAATTAATCAGATTGAACTTTCTCTTTAATGTGTGTTAATTCAGAATTGATCAACAGTATATTTTTGTCATTTAATGATGATTTTACTAAGCTGGTATATTTTAAATATGCCAAAGTTAAGAGAACATCTCAGAATGATCTTGCTTTAAACTGTCTGCTCTCTGCAGAATAAGTGTCTAAAGTTGAGTGAACAATCCGTTCTATTTGTTTGAACTGTTTTTGTTCTGTTTTGCTGTGAACCCCTTCGAGTGTCACAGCTCCAAGCGGTGACACTCTTTCTGGAAGTTATCTTGAAACAAAACCAGAGCTGGGCATTACTCTGGGAGGCCGACGCAGACGGTCTCGAGACCGTGGCAAGATGAACGTGGGTCGCCTGTAAAACGCAGCAGCATGCGCGTCTGGCTTGACTAATTTACCGGAGTCGAGACAGGATCATCTTCACGAAGGTAAAAGTCGTTTCATCACGGTACGGACGTCCAGCCGAAACCGAGCAGAGGGTGCTATCTCTGGTTAAACATCTCAAGATAAGATTCAACCATTTCCTTTCAATCTTTTATCTTTCCTCCTTAAACTCCTCCTTATGTTTATTTTCATCATGGTAAACTTTAAGTAATGTGCCAACAGAAAGGTCCAACTGTCTGTTTGTTTTTAATTTGAATTCTTGTCATAGTAGTTAGAATCAGAGCTAATATCGATACCAATGTTTAATGTAATTCTTGTGATAGTTTCAATAAAAGGTCTATTTTTTTGGTAGACCAACATAAGTTGAAGCCTCTCGTGAAATTACATTTTTCCTAATTACAGTAAAAGCAATTTAATATCGGAAAAAGGAAGAACTCGCGCATTGGTGGCAGTTTGTGCAATTAAAGTCTGCTCAGATCTGCGCATCTACAATAATGGTGGCCCAGTAAGTGTAAATACCTTACCCCACATTATTTCATTACATTTGGTGGCCGCATACGGTCTTGTTCCATTACATTTGGTGGCCGCATACGGTCTTATTTCATTACACAGGACACTCTATGATACAGCCAAAAAACTCTACCAGCCAAGCACATTTAAGACAAGTCACATGTTGCATTTTGAGGTTGAAGCAATGAGATTTCTGTCCATGAGCCATTCCAGATAGCAACAGTTCTGAGATGTAACCAGCCGGCCTCCGATAACGCTCATAGAAAAGTTCTCCGGGGGAGGGGGGGGGTAGCGATAGTTTGGTGCAGCTGTTTGTCCTCAGTAAACACGTCTCAGGAGAAATTTGATATCCAGCCTTTCCAAGGCTGTTTAGGGAAGTCAGATAAGGATGACAAATATTTTTCACTTCAGGCACACAGTGTAATTTCTGCAGCCTTGAGTCCTGTAAGGGCGACTCTGATCCAAATATGATCCAATTCGGGACTTTTTCCACTGATCCAAGCTATGGCCTCTCAGATGTTGACCAGTACAGCGTCCAGAGTCCCAAGCCGTGTGGGTGATCTGTTCACCTTCCGGATTAAGTCGTAAACAGCTGATTTATCGAGGTCACGGCGCAGATCAGACTCGGGTGCTCCAACATGGCATTAAGTCCTGCTGAATCTCCCTCATTTGCCGATAAGCTAGTGCTCCTCAAAACACCAAAAAGCAAAGCGTTGCCATCATAATTCCAATTTAATCCAGATTCTTTACGTCCCCACAGAGCACAGAGAGCGAGACGCGTCACCATTCCATTGGCTCCAGGAATCCATGGCGTATCCTCCCGGTCAGTCTACGGGGATGGGCCGGCTCCCCCGTGCCTTGCCTTTTGTTGAAATCTTGTCAGTAGAATTGATTGCCCATACAACCCAATTCATCTTAGGGCCAGTTTACACGGCACATATTTTGAGTGTAACCGCTACTTTCTCTTTGCGACTTTGCTTATCGCCTACACGACGTTGCTGGCCCCCCTCTTTGACTCCGATACTTTTCTGACCCTGCTCTCAAGGTGGAAGTTTTTCGCAGACCCCCCGTTGATAATGTAAACATCTCCCGCGGAGCTTTTGTTTGAACACATGCATGCAGCACGCACACGCAAACAGCCGGCATTTTAACAATGGCGGTGGACTGGACAGAGGACACACGCACCACTTTCTGAACTATAGCTGATGGAATATATTTTGATTCTCATATTTAATTATTCTACACCTTACCTGCATCTGTGTTGGAAGAGAGCCAGCTGCCTGGATCCAGTTGTCGCTGTTAACGAGGCAGTCGGACATTTCACGTGTCACGCTGCACTATAACATACTAAATGTGCTATATATTAACAGTTTAACAATAATAAACAGTATTTATGTTAGCGTGGGAGATATTTAAATTTATCTGAGCTAAATGAAGCTATCTGGACTCGTTACGTCATGCCTAACATGCTGCTGAAAATGAAGACACCAGGTTGATTTTTAATTTATTTATTTATTCAACACCACAAACTCATGTCACAAACACTGAGAATTAAATTGAACACTTTTAAAAACACGTTAACCGAACTTTAATGAACTGGACTCTGTTGTTTTCATCCTGGTGGAAACTGGACCCACATCCGGTTCGCTTCGTGGAACGACAGCTTCGACCTCGCAGGAAAAAATAAAAAATAAAACCTCAGTTGGTTGTTCTGTGATTGAACTAAACACAAGGAAACATTATTAAGAACATTGTTTACCTTGTAGCGCTGCTGGAAATCAGCTGATTCTCACGGACTAAAGTCAGACATGTTGACGCGGTTCCGGTCCAGTCAGCAACTGGTGTGCAGATGAAGCGGCCCCACTTGGTGTCAAATCTGTTGACTCTTATCCAAATTCCAGCTTTAACTTGTTGTTAACTTGTTGACAACAACTTGTAGTAGCTGAACTTTTAGCCAGAGAGGAAAACAGGCTGCCTCGTCTGCTCTGTTTACCTCAGGCAGCACGCATGCGCAGTAGTGAAGGTTCCAAAAATCACAGCGCCATCTAATGGCCCAGCATGGTAACTACAGTAAAGTCATGAGGACGGGGGGTGGGGGGGAGAGAGTCGTATCCACAGAATTCGCCCATGTCAACGCAAAACTTTCAACCTAATTAACATACCCAAAAGTTCCGTTTCCCCCACACAGTGTCCGTGTAAACAGGGCCTTAATCTGCGTTCGAGGTGCTTTCCTGAGGAGCTGCAGACAGGACAAGAAGCCGCGCAGG
>JBBPBX010074747.1:0-17506 GCA_038048925.1 Garcialebias charrua
TATATATATATATATATATATATATACAACACACACACACACACATATATATATACAGCATACATATATACTGTATGGTGGGCATAAATACAGTACAGTAATATTACATTCACAAAATACTAACAATAATATGTTCATCTTACTTGTGAAAAGTTATCCCCCGGTCCCTGACATCAACAGTTTTCCGATTTGAACACGAATAAGCCGAGCAATGCGGAGGCATCTCTGTTGTTTTGGTGCAGCAAGGTTCGAGGGTGACAACTCCAAGATGGCCGCCCTAAATCCTGCCACTGAGCAGGCTATGGGGTATCTAGTGTTATATATGATATCTATGCCTACTACTACTTCTTCTTTTTCTAAGTGGATTCTTTTTTGGCGGTTGGCAAACAACTGAAAGGTGCATTACCGCCACCTACTGGTGTAGAGTATGGACTGGAACAACGCTAAAAAAAAAAAATAAAAATAAAATAAAACTATATTCTTTCAAATAATCGAGTTCGTTTCAAGTAATGAATCAAGGCTTGGGTACTCTCAGACATTGAATTGTTCTGTAATAAGTCTCTAAAATCCAATCTTATTTTCATTGCAGCAAGTCTGTTAGACAGGTGAACCCTTTCAATCCTGTATTGTTGGCAATGCATTAACACATGTTCTATGTCCTCAACCTCACCACAGTACTCACATTTTCCTGTATCATGTTTTCCTACAAGAAATAACGATTTATTTAATCCAGTATGACCAAATCGAAGACGTGATATAACAGTTTCCTCCCTTCTGTTTCTCCCAGCGCACCTCATATCTCCCGTTTTCCTTTGAATACTATAAAACCATCGACCTTTCCTTTCTTCCTCCCACTGTTTTTGCCATTTGTCTCTCATTTTAAGTTTGATAATGGTTTTTAATTCAGACTTACTGAAGTTAACTTCCATTTCGACCACATTGTTTTCGGTAGCAAGCTTAGCTATTTTGTCGGCTTTTTCATTTCCTGTTATTCCGATATGTGCGGGTACCCACAAAAATTTCACAACCAGTCCCATCATTTTTATTCTGTAAAGTGTTTGTTGTAGTTCTACTAATATATCTGGCCTACCTACTGAACTATTATTCTTTAAGCTGAGTAATGAAGAGCTGGAATCCGAACAAATTATCGATCGGAGTGGTTTATTATCCTCAATCCATTGAACAGCTAGTAATATTGCAATCATTTCTCCCGTGTACACCGACAATTTATCACTGATTCTTTTCCCTACCTTCACTCCAAACTCTGGAACGACAAATGCTACCCCGACTCGATCCAATGCATCCTTTGAAGCATCCGTATACATTTTTATATAACCAAAATAGTGGTTAATATATTCCAAACATGTATTTGAGTTTATACACTGTATATTTCCTTTTTTTCCTAATAATGTCAGATCTACTGAAGGTTCTGTGAATAGCCATGAATGCAGGATCGGTATCGGCACTGTTGGACTGACATTCATGTCGTTGATTTGAATTTCTCTAGTTTTCTGATTCATGATCCAACCAAAACTTTTGGCTTCTTTTTTACCTTTTTCCCAACAAGGTCGTAACACACCATGAGTTGGATGATTTAGCTCATGACCTTTCAGATTAACCCAATAATTTAATGCCAATTGTTCCCTTCTGATGTTTAGAGGTGGTTCTCCCATTTCTATCAGTATTGCTCCTGTTGGTGTTGATTTAAAAGCTCCTGTTATAATTCTCAAAGCTCGATATTGAATACTATCTAACTTCTGTAAAGACGTAGCTGATGCCGAATTATATACAATACTTCCATAATCTATTGCTGATCTGATTAGTCCTGTGTAAATGGTCTTCATTGACTTCCTGTCCGCTCCCCAGTCACTTCCAGTTAAACACCTCAGTACATTAATTATTTTTTTACATTTATCCACTATTTTTTGAATATGAAATGTCCAAGTTAATTTATCATCAAACCATATACCTAAAAATTTAAACTGTTTCACACGCTCAAGTACCTGATCATACAATTTAAGTTCAACGTTATCGATCACTTTTTTTCTTGAAAAAAACACTATTTTTGTTTTCTCAACAGAGAATTTGAAACCCCACTTAAGTGACCAGTTTTCAACATGTTCAATAGTCATTTGTAACTTCCGTACAATGAAACCTACATTTTTCCCTCTTTTCCACAAGGCTCCATCGTCGGCAAATAAAGAACGACCCATCCCCTCTTCTATATCATCAAACACATCATTAATTAGGACAGAAAAAAATATCAGACTGACTATGCTCCCCTGAGGTGTACCATTTTCTACGACATATTTATCCGAATAATCTTGACCTATTTTTACCTGTATTTGCCTGTCTGTTAAAAACTCTTTAATCCATGTAAACATTCGCCCGTTAATACCCATTTTCTTCAGTTTTATAAACAAACCTTCCCTCCACATCATATCATACGCCTTTTCGACATCAAAAAACACAGCTACAACACTTTCTGAATTAATTTGAGCTTTCCTGATTTCATGTTCTAGACACAAAACCGGATCCATTGTATTCCTACCATTCCTGAACCCACTTTGAAATTTGGAGATACAGCCTTTCCTTTCCATATAATGCGTCAACCTTTCATTTATCATCTTTTCCATAATTTTGCAAACGTTCGATGTTAAAGCTATTGGCCTATAGCTCCCCGGGTGAGTATGATCTTTACCTGGTTTCCTTATAGGTATAACAATCGCTTCCTTCCATGACTGTGGCAATATTCCCGTCTCCCAAACTCTATTATATAATTCTAAAATAATTTCTTTAGAAGAATCACTAAGATGTTTTACCATTATATAACAAATTTGATCCTTTCCCGGAGCAGATATTTCACATTTTTGAAGTACACGATTTAACTCCGATCTACTGAATGGTATATTTATTAATACATCTTCACACACTTCTTCTTCCAATAATGCTCTATTTTCTATGAAGGTACGTTCTCTACCCCTCTTACCTTCTTCACTAACATTGTTTGTACTATGTATTTTAACAAAATTCCTAGCTATCAGTTCTGCTTTATCCTTATTATCAAGTGCCATAACTTCACCATCTTGTAAAACTGGAAAACCATATTCTTGTTTTATTCCATTCATTCTCTTGATCATTGACCACACTCTACTTATTTCAGTTTCTCTTCCCACTGAACTACAAAATCCTCTCCAATAATCTCTTTTTGTAGTTTTTATAGTTCGTCTTACAATACTTTGCAGTTTTTTATATTCCAAGAGGTTTTGAGTGCTGTGATTCCTTCTGAATATTTTAAAGGCTTTATTTCTAGATTTAATTGCCTTTTCACACTCTTTTGACCACCATGGAACTATCTTTTTCTTAATATTACTACCTTTCTTTTTTATTGACTTATTCGCTGCTACTATAATAGCTGAACAAATTGACATGTTCAGTTCATCAACATCAACTTGTAAATCTATTTTAGCCATTTCACTGTCACTGATACCCAGAAATTTTACCCAATCAGCGTGGTTGAAGTTCCACCTATGTTCACCCCTCGTGTCATACTTCAGTGCTTCTAACTCCAGTTTAGTTGTTATTGGATAGTGGTCACTACCTATTGTGGTATCTTTGAAAACTTGCCACGAACTGATTCCTGCCAGTGAGTCCGAGATTATTGTAAGATCTATTGCTGACTCTGTTCCTGTTGAAACATTGATTCTCGTACTGCTACCATCGTTCAAGCACACCAGACTGTTATTATCCAGAAATTCCTCAATTACCACCATTGTGATCAGTTTTACAACCCCACATTGTATTGTGTCCATTAAAATCACCACACCATACTACTTTCCCATCTAACTTCCCAATAATGTTATCTAGTGTGTCTACAGATAATTTAGTCCCTGGGTTGTAATAATTTATAATTTTTATATTCCCATTCCTCGTCCAAGCTTCAACGATTATAAATTCCAAATCCAAGCCTTTATTCAATAATCTGTAGTTTATTCCTTCTTTTATGAAAGTAATACACCCACCTCCCACACCCCCTTCTCGATCTTTCCGTATGTTGGTATATCCCTTAATGACAAAATCTAGATTAGGTTTCAGCCACGTTTCTTGGATGCAGATTACGTCTGGTTTATCCTTACTGTTTTTAATGAATCCTTTGAACTCCTGACCATTCGCAATGAGACTCCTGGCATTCCACTGTAAAATAATCATAGTGCTCCTTCCCCTGGTGTTCCAGGCTTCCCATCTCCCCCAAGTGTATGATTAATATGCTCCCATGTTACATCCTTTATCCCAAAGAATTTTTCTGCTCCTTTAACAATGATCTTAATTTTCTCCGTTTTTTGTTTAACTTGATCTGTGCAGTTGATCACATATGCTATGAACAACATGATCTTCTCAACTGTGAGTTCTGTGTTAGGTTGTTCCTTCTGGTTCTGGCTTGGTGGCATGGGTTGTTGAATTCTGACAGCTTCTGCTCGTTCTTTCTGTCCCTGCACTTTCTTAAGCGCTTCAGCATAACTGATGTTATTGACAGCTTTCACTTGTTGTATTTCTACAGCCTTTTTTCGTATTTCACAACCACCATATGTCACCCTGTGCTGCCCCCCACAGTTACAACATTTTTCTTGTTTATTTTCTCCACATTCTTCGTATGTATGATTGTCACCACACTTTGGACACCTTTGTTGTCCTCTGCACACAGCTGCTACATGACCATACCTTTGACACTTATAGCACCTGATCGGTGGAGGGATGAAAGGCCTGACCGGGAAACTCAAATAACCTATTTTTACTTTATCCGGAAGTTTAGAATCAGTGAATTCCAACAAGACTGATCTACTATTTACCCTCTTTCCATCAACGTTTCTCAACAGTCTCGTTATTTTGTCGACTTTTACATCACAGAAACACTTTTTAAGTTTCTCCAAATCTTCATCAGTTGGGATCCCTGAGATTACACCTTTTGTCACTTTGTTTTCTCCGATGATTTTCTTCTCTTTCACTATCTTTTTACAAATACTTTCGACATGCATGATTTTATTTTTTTGCTCCTCAGTTTTAACAATAACTAACAGATTACCATCTCTGAGAATCTTAGCAAAATGAACCTCCCCTATCTTCTTTTTCAATTCTTTGGACACCACCATTGGACTTAATTGTATGTTCTCTTCTTCCGGTTGAAATCTCAGGATAATCTTGAACTCTTCTCTCACAATCTTTTTACAAACTAAACCTTCAGTTTCCTCTCCCGAGCTAATATCAGCTAAACTGCGTTTAGAGGTACCAGCCCAACTTTTCTCCTCTCTCTTATTCCTCCCTCTTCCATTCACCTGACTCCATTCATTAGTATCCATTCCGTCCTCATCATCGCCCTGAGACGTCATCCAGTCCACTCACACACCAGTTTATGCTCACCCGCCAAGTACTGTATTCCGAAAAAGTTTGACCGTCCGGCCACACCCACGAGCCACCTACTACTTTGATAGATCCCTGTTTTTTAAATCAAACAGGGTGCCCCCTCACACCTGATCATCATCACATTGATTAAAAACACCTGACTGTATTTCACCTTCAAATTAACTGTCAATCCTAGAGGTTCACATAGTGGCGGTATGCACCTGAACGCTGTTTGCAATCCGCCATTAAACTAAAAGAAGAAGAAGAGGTTCACATACTTTTACCACTCACAAATATGTAATATTGGATAATTTTCCTTAATAAATAAACAAATGACCAAGTATACTGTATTTTTCTCTCATTTGTTTAACTGGTTTTCTTTATCTACTTTTAGGACTTGTTTGAGAATATGATTATGTTTTAGGACTTATTTATGCAAAAATTTACAAAATTATGAAAGGTTCACAAACCATTAGCACCACTGTATTGTGGAAAATGAAGAACACATGTCCAATTTGATTTAAAAATGAGTATCACTGCAGACTTATATTCTTCTGCAGTTGTCTTTCCAAGCTTACTGAACCTCATTGCAGTGTTGGAGGTAATAAAATGTTTTGTTCCAGATTACAACATGCTCTCTGTTGATTTTAGCCTCCTCTGCTGGTCTGAGCAGAGTCCCTCCTAAATGCTGCTGTGGTGTTTGCCTCGCGTTGACCTTGACCATGTGGTGTGTAACACAGTGTGCTTTAAACAAGGGGCAGAATCACAAGTTAGAAATAACTAAAAACATGTCACAGCTGTGCCTGAAACCACTCATCACACTCTCCTTCCTTCAGTTTGTCCTTCAGCTGCTGGAAATTAAACATCTGAACTGGAGTTCTGCTAAATTTACCAAAAAAAAGGAAAAACAATTACATTTACTTGCCTTTCAACCATTTTATTCCTCCTTTTTTGTACAGATTAGATGAAGAAAAATTGCTGCATCGTCCCGACCCTCGTATAGAGTTCCACGTTTCACAAATAGCACAAGCAGACTGCATCCTCTCCAGTAATGTCACAGCAAGGACACGGTGGAGTTCTGTTACTGACGCTTTCGCTTCTTAAACGCCAATAACATGAGAGCATGAGGACAGAATGTACCCAAAGATACTGTCATTATGTTTAACAGGGAGTAAAACAAACATGGAAGTATTTTTGCTATAGTCAATACTAAAATACTGGTAGTAGAATTCAAGAATACGTTTTGTTGTGTTGGACTTATTTCCCCCAATTCAACTTCATTAATTTAAAGTATTTTTGTAGAAATAGTATTTATTATAAAATTGCAAATCTACGGTAGTTAAAGTCCATATTATGGAAACAAAATAGATGCAACATAAAGCTTTTAAAGGGATAGTTTAAATATTTTAAAATAGAGTTGGCTGAAGTAACAGTGTGTCAGTATCTTACCTGCAGCAGACCAAAGTCAGATTCATTTCAGTTTGAATAATCAAAGGAAACCACACGGAGGTCTCAGGTTAGTCTAAAGAAGGCTGTTTAGGAGCAAATTTAATCAATGGTCCAATCTTGGACTTAAAAATAAAAAAATACAAGTGTCAAAAGAAGTCAGTAGAAGTAGCGTTTATGCCACAAAGAAACAAACTCAAATACTCTGGAGAGCACTGAGCCTTTCAGACTCATACACTCATGTTCATACACAGAAATGTTGGAGATAACTGTTTACTTTATGGAAGAAAAAAACATATCTTACCTAGAGACAATGCATTAATCTAATTTCTCATTGGTTGGCACTCAAATTCTAGAACTTTTGCAGAATTAGTACCCAATTCTCCAGCTCCCCGAGCGCCCTCTGGCTGCTCACTGCACCACCTGGGGTGGTTGGGTTAAATGCAGAGACAAATTTCGTCTGTGTATGGGAAACATACACAGATGACAGACAAACACATTATTATTATTATTATTATTTGTTTATTTATTTACTTCTCCATGACAAACAATCCCTCGCTAAATGTTTTATTTGTTAAAAGGTTTAAAGCGGCTGAAATGAGTTTTCTCCGCAGGGTGTCTGGACTCTCCCTTAGAGATAGGGTGAGAAGCTCAGTCATCCGGGAGGGACTCGGAGTAGAGCCGCTGCTTCTCCACATCGAGAGGAGCCAGTTGAGGTGGCTCGGGCATCTGGTTAGGATGCCTCCTGGACGCCTCCCTGGTGAGGTGTTCCGGGCATGTCCCACCGGGAGGAGACCCAGAGGAAGACCCAGGACACGCTGGAGGGACTATGTTTCTCGGCTGGCCTGGGAACGCCTTGGGATTCCCCCAGAGGAGCTGCTCCAAGTGGCTGGGGAGAGGGAAGTCTGGGCCTCCCTACTTAGGCTGCTACCCCCGCGACCCGACCCCGGATAAACGGAAGAAAATGGATGGAGGTTAAAAGGTCTAGACTCTAAAAAAAAAATCTGCAGGTCCAGATGAACTTCCACCTTATTTCTTAAGGCTGGCTGCTCATATCATCACAGTACATGTGACCCACATCTTTAACCTATCCATAAGACAAAACTCCATTCCGGATGCTTGGAAAACAGACTTTGTTCTTCCTTTGCTGAAGGGAGGTGACCCCACCTCACTGAACAATTATCGACCGATCTCTAAACTCTGCAAACTCAAGCTGTGCTGTAACCCTGGCTGAGAAACGTAGGTCTAATTGGCATTTGACCAAAACGTTCAACTAGTTTCCAGAGAAGAACCTAGTTTGAGTTCCCTCGTTCACTGAAGCAAGACGGGAAGTTAGGGTTTTATGTGGAGGGCTGACCCAGTCAAATCCACCCCGCTGATTGGCTGTTTACCAAAAAGAACAAGAGTGGCTTTGCAGTTCAGCGAGTTGAAGTCTGAAGGACAGGCAGGAAAACTGTGTAGATAAACAGACAGCTGGAGTCACCAGTAAAGTGATTATTATGTCTAACTCATAGACAAAGCTGAGAAGTTTCACTTAACACATACCCTGACCTGTGCCATAGTTTTAAGCACCATTGTACTGCAGAATAAACCAGCATAAGTGTGACAACTCATGTTAATAACAGATTATCATGAAATGACAAAAGTTATAACTAGTGTTGATCAATTCTGAATTAAACAAAGTAACAAATAGAGTAAAACAGTCTATTGTAGTTGATTTGTGTCTTTTGCTTCAAAATAAATGTAAATAAAACAGTGTCCACTCGTCTTCTTGAGGGCCTCAAAAAGAGTACTAAGAGTTTTAGACACAGGGTTGAATCTCTACAGGACCAACCCTATTTACAATCTACTTAGGTAATGTAGGTCAGAGCATCCCTGATGCATCCTTACATGTCTCTATGCTGATGACACAGTTGTTTATTGTCGAGCTAAAACAGTTGCTAAGGCTTTCCAGCTTTTGCAATCCACTTTTGACATCATCCAGTCCGATTTGTTCCTTCTCAAACTTGTCCTAAATGCTGATAAAAACCAAAGGGATGCTTTTTTCAAACAGGAAGTCGGTCCCAGCAGTTCTTCCTTGGATTTTATCCTCAAATGGTGTTCGTATTGAGTTTGTTGATTCCTATAAATATTTTGGTATCCTGGTCGATTTGCATCTCTCTTTTAAGCTAAACGTGGAAAATCTAGTAAAGAAACTGAAAGTTAAACTTTGTTTCTTGTTCAGAAACAGATCATGTCTAACACTGAATGTTAGGAAACGCCTTGTATCTGTGACTTTCCTTCCCTCCATTGGTTACGGTGACATTATCTACATGAATGCTCCTACAAGCATCCTGCAGATGTTGGATGCTGTCTATCATGGTGCACTAAGATTCATAACTGGCTGTGATTATTGTAGTGGTACACCTCGTTTCTCTGAAAACTGTCAGTGAGACACCTTTTCTTGGAAAACCTTCAAGAGAGGACAATGAACACTGTTTATTCCATTAATTTGAATCCAGGACACAAATTATCTCACCAAGAGAGTTTTTATTTTTGTCCTAATTCAAATAATCAAAGAATAACCTTCTGTTATTGTATTATCATTATTATTTTCAATATGTTGATAATCAAAGTGACTCTTTTTAAGTCGAAGGACATGTCAGAATGATCTTTCAGTATTTGTTTAGAAGTGTTAAAGCTCCACTGACATGTTCTTTTAACTTTTCAAAAAATGGCACAACATATATAAATATTAAGATAGACCTCTGACCGTTTTTGCTAAAATAATGTTAAATGAATGAAAATTTCTCTCAAAATAGTTTAAAATTAGCGCCGTTTTTTTAGACCGTAAATCCGGATCTTCCGGTCACGTGTCAGCATTCCTGTTTGTGACGTCACGTCCGATACTGAACTCTGCTCAAACGACAAAAATATAGACGCATCCGTCGAATTTAGCCATTTAAAACTACATTATAGCGATTTGGCTTCGCTATAATGTAGTTTTAAATGGCTAAATTCGACGGATGCGTCTATATTTTTGTCGTTTGAGCAGAGTTCAGTATCGGACGTGACGTCACAAACAGGAATGCTGACACGTGACCGGAAGATCCGGATTTACGGTCTAAAAACGGCGCTAATTTTAAACTATTTTGAGAGAAATTTTCATTCATTTAACATTATTTTAGCAAAAACGGTCAGAGGTCTATCTTAATATTTATATATGTTGTGCCATTTTTTGAAAAGTTAAAAGAACATGTCAGTGGAGCTTTAAGACAGTTTAACCAGTTTTAATCATAAAGCTGGCGTCTGTTTTATCCTCCCTTCTAATTCATTTCCCCTCCTTCTGACGTCCACTAACCCCCTCCTACTTCATTTCTCCTCCTACTTGAACTAACCAATCGGGAAGGACCGAGTATAAGGAAGTCAAGCTCTCTTTAAAAGCTTTAACTTCCTTGAACTTGCAGTCTGTTGGAGAGTTGAGATGAGACTTTCTTGAGCTGTTGGACGTTTAGTCATGAGCCAAAGACTTCGTCATCAGCTAGGGTTGACAGCATGCCGCTGTTAAATCCAAACGAGCTTCAAAGCTCCAAACCTTTGAATAAGAATTCCTTCTGAGGAATATTTTATTTTGAAATCCAACCGGAACTGTCCGCTACTTCGGTCCGTTTGACGCGGACGTTGGAGACGCTGAAAAAGTCATCAAGAACCGGTTCGGACGTAACTGGACCTGCAAGGACTCTTTACGTCTGAAAGGCTGGTGACCTCTCTTACCAGAACCGAGACTGATCGTCTTAAAGGTGATGAGTTGCTGATTGTTTACCAAAGTGTACCGGCGTTTAGCTGACGTCGCCCGGAGAGCTGCCATGTCCTGGTTTAACTCACCTCAGTTCCATACAAACTCCCCTCTTCCTCCTCTTTCTAATTTCTTATCTTTGCCAGTAACATTAAGTTAAAAGTGCCTTCAGATATAAGTAAATTACCATCTTATTACTTGATCTGTTGTTCCTTAAATACACGTCGATTAGTACTTGTAGAAATTATGGACACATGATTTCCATCTGTTTGATGTCAATTTATAGGAAAGTAAATCAATCAATCAACTGTGTACATGTATGATGTTATTTTAATGATCTGTTAAATAAATGACCGCATTTCCTTGATGGGTCAAATATAATTAACGTCTCATGTCACATTACATCACTCATTTAGTCACACAAGATGTTGTTTAACCCAAAAAGAAGAGAATCCATGTATAAATAAACAATTACTATTCTGAACTTGAATTAGTCTTAATAAGTAATTAAGGTTGTGTCAGGATAACACCTGCTCACATCCTACATTATCGTACCCACCACTGCACCCTGTATTCACTGGTTAACTGGACGTCATTAACCTCACGCAGACTCTTCCACTCGTACATTTTCATCTTTAAATCACTTCTTGGTCTGCTGCCCTCATACATCTCCTCCTACATGTCTCTGTGTGAGTGCAGCTACAGCGTGCGCTCTCAGGACATGATTACCTGCAGTGTTCCGTCAGTGAGAACTGAACTTGGAAAAAGGGCCTTCTCCTACTCTGCTCCTGCTTCCTGGAATATCTTACAAAAAGATCTGAAGCTCTCGACCTTGACCTCTCTAAATGGCTTTAAGAATCTGTTGGAATCCTGGCAAAAACCAATGCAGACATGTTCCTGTTTTTGATTTTCTACATCTGCCTTGTAATCTGTCTGTTTTGCTATTTTGACATATTTTTTTAACTTGTTAAAAAAATCTGTATGCCTCTCTTATGATTATCTATTGTTGATTGTCCAAGGAAAATCTACTGTTGCTGTTGTCATCATTCTTTGTTTGTAGCCAGGTCTCTCTTGTAAATGAGTCCTTGAGGCTCAATGGGATTAACCTGACTAAATAAAGGTTGAATGAATTTTACCAAGGGGAAAAATTCTCATTGAGATTTAAAACCTTTTTTTCAAGAGAGTCCTGGTGGCCAAGGTAGGCAACAGCAAGCACAATCAAGTTACATACATGTAGTTAGTTACACATTCAATTACAAAAAGGAAATAAAAACATGAGAATTTGAAATACATTACTATACATTATGTACATGGAATAAAGGACAAATCTCAGTATCAATTTAAAAGCTGTCAAGGATACAAAATCTGTTAAATAGTTTCTGTTCATCCTGCAACATATTCTATGCAAAAGGTGCAGAATAAATAAAATACTTTTTACCCATTTCAGTACAGGCAAATGGAACTGAAAGCAACAAAAAGTCAAATGAATGGAAAAAGTAAGGAACAGCATTTTTTCTGTGCAATTAAATTACATATGTATAGTCCAAGTACGGTATTGCATAAAAACAAGCCAATGACTGTTCCTTGTAGCACACAAGAGTATAACACAGTGACATGTTAGTGCTTTACAGTTAGTGATGAACCTGAGAGCAGCATGATATGAAGCATCAAAGATAGAAAGAAAAACAATATTTTGTTTAAAAAAAAAAAACTTAACCTCAATCTTTGTTCAAGTTTATCTACATGGGGGTTAAAAGTGAGGGAGTTATCAATCAAGACAACAAAGGTATTCATGAACCTCTTCTTTATTTCATTTCCTTCCAAGGTGGTCACTGAGCGGGTTGTTTGAAAAATGATTTCTGGATTTAAAAAACAGCATAAGATTAGTCCTATCTGCGTTACTTCAAAAGCATTCTGCAAAAAATCAATTGCCTGAACAAGAGCTGATGCACAACGGTTAATAAGTGTGTCATTAGCATAAATATATAAATTGTCATCTGACACATTCAGACCCAGATCATAATAAGAGAGGAACGAGTACTGAACCCTGTGCCGCCCCCTTGTGGACAGTAACAAATTCAGAACACAGACCATCACATTTGATGCATTGAGCTCTGTATTTGAGAAAGCTAGCACTTTGAGATTTTTGTTAATGAAAAGTGCGTTATAAATTAAATTCATTATTATTATTATTATTATTATTATTATTATTATTATTATTATTATTATTATTATTATTTATGAACCAAGCAATGGCTTTTCCCTAAAAGCCTTGAATGCAGAAACCTAAGTTTTAAAATCTCATGATCAACAGTATCAAAGGCTTCAGAGAAATCTACAAAGACTGATGCACAATGTTGTTTCTCATCAAGCACAGCAAGAATGCTGTTTACCACCTTCATTGCAAGCTGTAATTGTAATTTAAATGTATTATAAAACTGATCACATATTTATGGTTTTTATGTGGTAAATTAAATTATTGGCATTAATTATTGGAATTATTGGCATTAAGTCAGCAGCTCTCGGCTACATGTAAGACACTGACTATTCAGAAGTAGTACACACAACTTCATTTTGAAAGTTCTCATCCATCTCTTTAAGCAAATGGGGTAATTTTATAAAGATAAATACTGTAGTGTGGACACAACCACGTTAACATCAAAGATTACGGTAGTCTAGATCACTTTGATTCAAATTGTTTTACAATTTTTGCTCCATGTTTTCCTCACAGTGATGCAATAGAAGGCAATGTGCTATAATCTGTTGCTCCTCTTCCTCAGATGTGTGGTCTGCTCAGGGTCTGGAGATGCTTGTGGGGAAGATTCCCTTCTTGGAGGCGGTGAATGGAAGCACCGTCATGTTGCCCTGCTCGTACGCCAGCTGTATCGGCATTGAAAACCTTTACTTCAACTGGCAATTCAATGACAATGGCACCATGACGAAGGTAAAAGCTTACCTGAAAGATTTCCAATCTGCTTTGCATAACTCGTTGGTTGTGTTCTTGGATGACTGACAGCTTGCTGATCCTGTCAGGTGTGTGAAGCAGAGATAGCCTCGGAGGAGGTGGAGGTGCCGGTGAAGATATTTAGAGAAAGAGTGGAGTTTGTGGGGAAGAACCATAAAAACAACGTCTCCATCCTGTTGTGGAACATTACCTTTGAGGACGCAGGCCAGTACACTTGTTTTGGACGCAATCCCAAAGAGAAAGGCAGGAACCACAGCGCCATCTTCACCCTCATTGTGGTGGACGAGTGTGAGTGCACACAATTTAAGTTGATTGAACGTTTTTAGTCCACATTATTTTAGTTTTGCCACACAAAAAAGTCCCTCCCCTACATAAGAGGTATTTTGCTTAGTTTTTATAATTCCATTTGCTGTTGACGTATTGGTTAAACTTAACCCAGAGACACTAAAGAGCTCATTGTTTATTCTCCTGCTCACTCACAGATTTGATTTTTATGCCTGGTAGGCTGAAAACTCTTCAATCTAACTCCTTCTTAGGTTAAATACCTGTATACTGTATTACAAGAATATGCCCTGACATGGATAGGCTAATTTCAGATATGGAACCAGTCACAAAGGCTTTCTTGTTTCCAATAATTCTCAGTTGGGTCATCTGGACAGTTTCTATGGGCACAATCCCAAAGAGAAAGCCAGGAACCACAGCGCCATCTTCACCCTCATTTTGGTGGATGAGTGTAAGTGCACAAAATTTAAGTTGATTGAAAGTTTTTAGTCCAAAGTATGAACTTTCTTGCCTTGAACCACTTTGTCTGTGGCTGCCTGCCTGGGAGGAGTCGACGAGAGACAGGACGGTCCCCAGAAACCATCTTGGCTCCAGCAAACTGGTTGGTCCACTTAAGGTGTTTACTGCTTGGTGGGGAAACAGTTTGCTGGAACTCCTCTGACTGATGAAGCCCTCCAGATGGAGGTGAAACGTTTCTATAAAAAAAGAAACTGTCCAGATGACCTGACTGAGAATTATTGGATTTGTTACTTGGATTACTGAGCATGAACTTTCTTAAGTTCTTGTTTCATTCATCCATTCTGTGTTGTGGGGGCAGCAGCTTGAGCAGGGAGGTCCAGACATCTCTTTCCACAGCCACCTCTTCCAGCTCTTCTGGAAGGACTTCAAGGCATTCCCAGGCCAGCCGAGATCCATATTGTCTGCTGAGAACGGTACGCTTGGAACCACGGATGAGGTGGTACCATAAATCAAGCTGGAATTGTCAATGGAGACACTCTTGGCTGGTGTGATGTCAAACTGAACTGAATGATATTGAAACCATGGAGAAGGGAGTTGTGTCTCTCCAGTTCTGAGTCTTCCTCGGGGTCTCCTCCCAGATGGACTTGCACACAACACCTCAATGGGGAGGCATCCAGAGGGTATCCTTACTTACCCAAACCACCTCTCGATGAGGAGCAATGGTTCAACTTCAAGTCTCTCTCAGATAACTGAACTTCTCACCCTATCTCTACAGGGAGAGTCTGTGGAGAAAACTCATTTCATCCGCCTGTATCCACAATCTCATTCTATCAGTAACTACTCAGAGTTTGTGGCCATGGGTGAGGGTAGGAATCTAGACTGACCAGTAAACAGAGAGCTTCTCCTTGCAGCTCAGCTACCTCTTCACCACAACAGACTGACACAGTGTACACAATACTGCAAAAGTCACGCAATCCTTACTATTGATCTCATGCTCCATTCTTCCCTGACTTGTGAACAAAACCATCAAATACGTAAATGATTCCACTTGAGCAGTGCTGGGCAGCGCTAATCCAAAAATTAGTTCCGCTATTTCTAAAGCACTTATTAATTTATTTAGGCCCGCAATTTCAAAAGCGCTTATGTATTAGCAATGCTAGCGGAAGCTAATGCTAACACGCTAACCGCCATTTTGAACAGGGCAAATGGCAAACTACTTTTTAAATCCAGCAGATTTGACCATTTCGTGAACCGGTTAAGCTCAGAAAAACCTTGTGCTATAAAGTCAGCTAAGAAATATATTTTTTCTCAGCAAAGAAATAATTGTTTTTACCGTGTTTTCTTGGAAAGTCCTTAGCTTCTGTGGCCGTCGCGGCCGCCATTTTGAACAGGGCAAATGGCGAACTACTTTTTTTAATCCAGCAGATTTGACCATTTCGTGAACCGGTTAAGCTCAGAAAAACCTTGTGCTATAAAGTCAGCTAAGAAATATATTTTTTCTCAGCAAAGAAATAATTGTTTTTACCGTGTTTTCTTGGAAAGTCCTTAGCTTCTGTGGCCGCCGCCATTTTGAAGAGGGCAAATGGCGAACTACTTTTTTAAATCCAGACGCGTCGCGTAGGCCGCTGAGAAACATCCATAAGTTCACCCTCCATGTTAAAAACTCTTCGTCTGACTCTTCGAAAACAAGCAATAAGGCTGCAGAGTAACACACTGGCTGCTAACTGCGCTCTCTCTAGCCAAGAGACTGAGGGGGACGCTTTTTTGTCACGGACCACATCCGGCGCTGACAGGATATGGTCTGTTAGCAGTCGTCCGGTTGATTTAAGAGCCCGTAAATAAGTTTTTTCGTTTTTACTGATAGATAATTAGTTATTAGCGGTACTGCATTTTAAATAAAAATAGCGCAAATCCGCTTATGAATTATAAAAGTTAGTCAATCCGCTGTAAAGCTAACAAATTGTTTAGGTCCGCTATAAGGGGATTAGCGCTTTAGCGCTCCCTAGCGGCCTGGCGCCCACCTTTGCACTTGAGGCAGCACCTCACTCCCTGGGAACCACTACGCTTGTTCCTCCCAATCATACCCCTCAAGGTTACACTGTCATTACCAGTGTAGGCATTGAAGTCAGATTAATGGAGTCCTCATCAGGAGCACCTTTCAGCACCCCCGATAGGATTCCAAAAATGCTGGGTACACTGAATTGCTGTGCAATGCATAGCTACGAGTGGTGTAATGGTACATGTGGGTGTACCAAACCGTTTCGGTACGGCACGTAAGTTCAGTCTGCGTGCGTACTGTTTCGGTCATATTTTCCACTCTTTAAATTTTATTAACGAGAGATTATGTGCCGCGGAACTAAAAATTCCTAAGACACTGATGCATGCTCAATAATCCTGGTAGAAAAATCTAAAAAATCTAAGTCTGGTCCACTAGACATTCAAAAAACAAAACAAAAAAGTAGAAATGTTACATCCAACAATAAAATGTAAATGAAAAACATAAGATCTAAGATATGCATGAAGAAAAACATCAACTAAAAATATGATAAGCACTAAAAGCATAAAAACAATGAACACAATACGCTTAACAGCAGCACGGACATGAGTCTGTGTGATGAACACAGCAACATGAAACAGATCAGCAGCAACATGAAACAGATCAGCAGCAACATGAAACAGATCAGCAGCAACATGAAACAGATCAGCAGCAACATGAAACAGATCAGCAGCAACATGAAACAGATCAGCAGCAACATGAAACAGATCAGCAGCAACATGAAACAGATCAGCAGCAACATGAAACAGATCAGCAGCAACATGAAACAGATCAGCAGCAACATGAAACAGATCAGCAGCAACATGAAACAGATCAGCAGCAACATGAAACAGATCAGCAGCAACATGAAACAGATCAGCAGCAACATGAAACAGATCAGCAGCAACATGAAACAGATCAGCAGCAACATGAAACAGATCAGCAGCAACATGAAACAGATCAGCAGCAACATGAAACAGATCAGCAGCAACATGAAACAGATCAGCAGCAACATGAAACAGATCAGCAGCAACATGAAACAGATCAGCAGCAACATGAAACAGATCAGCAGCAACATGAAACAGATCAGCAGCAACATGAAACAGATCAGCAGCAACATGAAACAGATCAGCAGCAACATGAAACA
>JBBPBX010074748.1:0-10806 GCA_038048925.1 Garcialebias charrua
ACAACAAGCTGCGCTGCAGCTATTCCTGCGTTTGAGCTCATATGCTGGTGAAGATTCTCAGTCATCCAGGACATGATAAAATCAAAAAACGTTCAATACAAAAACAACTGGACTTTATTTGTAACAGAAGACGTTTCGCTCTTCATGCGAGGAACTTTCTCAATTGGGGTTCAGGTTTTAAAGGCTGAGATAAGATACACACATACCTATGTTGACAAATCACACCTCACACCTTAACAGTAGGGGTTTCTTAGGGTCTTTGTTGGTCTAATTCACAGATGAGGCTCCTCTGTTCCCTTCCGGTGTGAAAACTGGGAATCAGTCCTAAAGCTGCATTATACGTTTTTGAAAGTTGGAATCTGAGACCTCCTCCTCTGTAATGGTACGTCCAGACCGAACGCGTTTTGAGCTGCAGGAGCGTCCGGTTTACATGCAAAGTCAATGGGGGACGCGCCTCCAGGGGTCGGGCGTCGCGTCACGTCCGTTTCGAGCGGTGTGGAAGGGGCGGCTGAGCGTTTTCCGTACACGTGAGCCTGCGGCAGCCTCCACAGCTCGACTTGAAAATGCCGAAGATTTCGCCGTTCAACGCGTCTGTCAACCAATCAGGGGGAGTCGGGGAGGAGAGAGAGGGAGTCAGCTATGTGACGCGGTAACAAGGGGGATGGGTGTTGCGCAACTGTGTGACGTATTGTTTGTGAGACACGGAAATAACCCGCGAAGTCGTGTTCAAGTATGGAGGAGAAATAAAAAGGACCTTGCCTGGCGGAGTGCCAGTGAGGAAGTCGGGATATCGGGTAAGTTTTGAATTGTGAACTTTTCACGTTTAGCAAGTTAAGCTCTGCTAACTCCTCCCCCCCGCCGCCGCTGCTTCACGTTCCGGTCTGAACACCACTGGGTCCCGTGCGTCCAGCTTGAGGCGTTTCGCGCTTTTTGGCCGCTCAAAAAGCGTTCGGTCTGGACGTACCATAAGAGAAAGTTTTTCTCTCTTAACATAAACAGCTTCCTTCACACCCCTCTTATAGGGCGGCCGTGGCGTAGTGGTAATGGCAGTCGTCCCCCAATCCGAAAGTTGGCGGTTCGAGTCCCGGTTCCCACGCCATGTGTCGTTGTGTCCTTGGGCATGACACTTAACCCTGAGTTGCTCCCGGTAGGTCTGGAAAAGCACCTTGCATGGTAGTCTGCCGCTACTGGTTTATGAATGTGTATAGCATTCAATGTGTGTAGCACTTTGAGATTTTCAGTAATGAAAAGTGCATTATAAATTTAATTCATTATTATTATTTATTATTAAACCATCTGTGCTCTCGGTCCAAAATGTGCACATTCTGGTCCTCAAATGAGTGTCCTTTGTCCGTGAGGTGAAGGTGAACAGCTGAGTTTTGTCCAGAGGAGGTGGCTCTCCTGTGCTGAGCCATGCGTTTGTGAATAGGCTGTTTAGTTTTCCCAATGTAGAGGTCTGGACAGTCCTCACTGCACAGGACCACACAGGGCCGGCCCAAGGCATAAGCGAACTAATGCCCCTTTTCCACTCGCTCGGCCCAGAGCGGATCAGTCTGGTCCGGTCTGGTTCAGTTCGGATCGGCTCACATGTAGGTTTGTCTCCATTCACTACTGCAGCCCTTCTGTGGGCGGGGTGTAGAATCTCACTCGTCCTACCACGTGGTGGCAGTAGTGTTACCTCAAGCTATTTACTAGCCACCACTAAACGTTAGAAGAAGAACACCCTGCAGGACCTTGGCTGTGTCTCAATTCAGGGGCTGCGTCCTCATGAGGACCCAGCCTAGCTGGGCCGAGTAGGCCACGCACTCACAAGACCGGGTGGGCTGAGCGAAACTGCTGAAATGGGACGGTCTAGCCTTCAGGTTTGCCGGCATTGAAGTGGGTGGGGCGTTCTCTTGAAGTGGGTGGGAAGTTCTTGTGTGCGCGCTTTGTGTGTGTGGAAAGAGAAGGGACGCCGCTAAAATATATTAGTTAGCTGAATACATGTATATATATTAGTGTTTCTGAGTTTACAGTTTGTTAAGAACTGAGTACAAATCAACTTATAAAGGGCGATCTGTTAAAACCCAGAGTGGACCTATGAAATGCAACTTGTCCAGTAGCTCAGTTGGTAAATCAACCTGCGATTGGTGCAGAGATACTTTTCTCGAAGCTGGTTCGAATCTCACTCGGTACGGTTAAAACTTATTTTACGTTTGTCTTTTATTGGATAAAAAAATGAGGACTGAGATTAAAAGGAAGGAGTTTGTGAAACTCCTTTTTTTTTTTTATCCAATAAAAGACAAACGTAAAATAAGTTTTAACCGTACCGAGTAAGATTCGAACCAGCTTCGAGAAAAGCACATCTGCACCAATCGCAGGTTGATTTACCAACTGAGCTACTGGACATGTTGCATTTCATAGGTCCACTCTGGGTTTTGAAATATTTCCCCTCAGAAAAGCCTTGCTACGCACGTGTAAAATAATCTGATTTGTAATCAGTTCTTCAAAAACAGTAAACTCAGAAATAATAATATACTGTATATTCAGCTAACACATTTTTTTGTCGTTTCTGTAGTTAAATTTTAATGAGATATATTCGAGCTGAGGTTGTTTGAGATGACTAAATAAAGGTTGAATGAATATTCGCGCTGAGGTTGTTGTTAAAACGAGCTGATGACTCAACAACACGCAGCAGCCCCGACCCTGCACTGCAGAAAGTCCCCCCCCCCCCGCGAAATCTCTGCTGGCGCTATGAATTCTGGGATAGGGTAATGTCCCTTGAGCTATTTAATGCTCTAATCTTACTTTATTGCCTTTTCAGCTTGTTTTAAACCCATGTGTTTTCCATTTTGTTTCTTTATAATAAAGATTATTCTCATATATGCACAAGGTTCCTGTTAACATTGCTTAACACATCGATCGCACTGCCCTGTAATCAGTTAAACTATTTTTACAGTAAGGTACAGATTAGGAATTAATTAGGTTTCAATTGGCCCTGTAATATTAAAGGTTAGTATTTCATTAAATTTAAACGGTAATATTTTGTCAGGGATAATTCAAAGTCAAATGCAAATGGATAATTTGGTTTAAACTGTCCCTTAAACATTAAAAGCGTGTTTCTTTAAACGTAAAAACAAAGTATTAATAATTAAATGTTTGTTGATCAGGAAACTCGTTTGGGCATCCAAGAACAGCTTCATCGGGGTTGATGTTGACGTCTGTGCATCCTTGGAAAAGCTGCTGCACCCACGACCCAACATCAGGATGGATGGATGGATGGGTTCATGTTGACGTTTGTGCATCCTGGCAAAAGCTGCTGCACTACCCATGACACGACATCAGGAAGGATGATGGATGGATGGATGGATGGATGGATGGATGGAGGGCTGTTCAAATCTAATAATCTTTTTCTTATGATTCTTTAAAGGTCAAATGCAAATGGAAAATATTCTTAACTTCCAGTATGTTTTTAAACAAACACTATACTGTACACACTTAACATTGTAAAATATGTTTAGGAAATTATTGTTCAATGACACCACTTAAGAAAAAAATGTTTATTATGAAAACTAAGAAGTGAAAAAAGCACAAAAATAAATACTGCATCCACCTAAATGATTTTTTTCCCGTTGTCTCATGGGCTTCCTCCAGAAGACACAAGTTGATAAATTCTGGTGTTGACTTCTTCCTCTTAACTGTAAAAAAAGAAAAACATGGTTACCGGTAATTCAGTCTAGAAACGGTTTTATATGTAGATATATTTTACAAGATACAGTATATATAAGATATATATACATATATCAAATATCTCAGAAACCACAAAGCAGATATTTTTCAAACTAACATAGTGTAATCACAAGATGTTCATGTACACACTGTAGGCTGTTGGAGTTATTTGAATTAAAATTCGATTTTTTTATAGACATAAGTGTGTCGACCTAGCTTATATTTTTTGTACTAGTATTTAACACATATCTTATATCTCAGAAACCACAAAGCAGACATTTTTCAAACTAACACAATGTAATCACAAGATGTTCATGTACACACTGTAAGCTGTTGGAGTTATTTGAATTAAAATTTGATTTTTTTTTTATAATTTATTTTCGTAGCACATGTGACAGGTTTGGAATTAGTCAAAACAAATCAATTTAAATCCAGCAGATTTGACCACAACGTGACATTATTAAGGAATTGTTCACCTGAGGAACCCTCGTGGTATAAAGCCAGCTATGAAATATATTTTTTAAGCTTTTATTTAGCTACATTTAAAAGAAAGAACGCCGATCAACCGCACCCGCGTGTGCATGTGACGTGCACGTGTCGACCTACTTTGTTAAATCCAGCTGATTTGTCAAATGTTCAGCTCAAGCACCCTCTTGATATAACGTCAGCTATGAAATATATTTTTTAAAGCGTTTATTTAGCTACATTATATAGAAATAAAGCCGGCATGCGTGCACGTGGCGAAACTACTTTTTAAAATCCTGCCATTTTGACCACTACATGAATTTATTAAGGAATAGTTCAGCTTAAGACACATCTTTGCTATAAATTTAAATACAAATAATTGTTTTTACTGTGTTAATCTTGTAAAGTCCTTCGGTGTTTGCTGCAGTCACTTCCTCAAACTCAGACCAGCCTCCTACCCACGGCGCGCTTCCAGCCGGCCTCAACCCTGCTCTGAAATGAGTCCGGAATCTTGGCGCGGCACATCTGTGAGGTGGAAATGCTGTCAAACGCGCGATTGGCACGCTAATATGACGTCACAACCAACCCGCGCCACCAAGTGGAAAAGGGGCATAAGCGGCCGCTTGTGGCCCCAGGGTCACTAGGGGGGCCCCGAAGAGGAGCTAATTTTTTTAATGATATTATTCTATTACACACAACGTCATCATAAAGTTCAGATTTTTATTTTCATAATGATATATATAACATATATATCATGTACTGTATAAGGGATACATAAAGAGAAGTCAAAGATCACAGTTGTGAGCTTCGATATTACTTTATCAGTCAAATCAAATTATATGTTTTTAATGCCATATTACTTAATCAAACAAAACATATTACATTTTTAGAAAGTTTGATTTTACCAGTTTATTGATAGGCAGTTTTATCAATACATTCTGCCATGTCTGGTCTTTTGAGGACATTCATGACCTTGATGTGGTCCAAAATTAAAATAAGTTTGACACCCCTGCAATAGATTACATATATACATCAAAAAGGGCTGTCAGAGTTCCAATACATTTTATCAGGTGGGAGAATGATAAAACCATATGACCGTTGATTGCAGTAATTCACATTATTAGTAGAAACAGAGGGCCCCCATCCAAATTTCGCTTAGGGCCCCAAAGAGGCTTGGGCCAGCCCTGGGACCACATAAACTACATCACTCTGTTTGTGTGTGGGTGTTTTGTCCTTAAGCTAGATTCATACTCGACGCGTCGCGCAGCGCACGTGCCAAAAGTGACGCAATATCGCAGTCCCCGCCCCTGCGCGTTGGTCCCGCGCGTGGGATTAGCGCGTGTCGTGCACCTCTGAATTTTTGAAACTCCGCAAGCCTATGCGCGCGCCGTGGGCGCTACGATTTGATTGACAGGTCCCCACGACAGCCTTCACCCTCTTCACGCCGGAGCCTGCAGCTGTTTGCGCCGCTGTGGTCGTGGAGACGGAGTCGCGACGCATGGAGGAATGTTTTGTGACACAAAATGTATTAAATTCTCCTTCGTTCCTGATCTGGAGTCGGACTTTTCTTTTGTTTTTTCGCCAAAAGTCACGTGATCGCTTTCTCCTCCGCTGACTCCATGCATTAAAGCCGCAAATAAAGACAACAGTTCAGCACGCGAGCGGAAAGCTATTTGTTTTTGTTGTGTGATTTCAAACAGTTCTTCTTCTACGGTAGATTTCTTCTTCTACACCTTTCTTGCAACATATGCACAGGTTTTAGAGGGTACTGCCTCCTGCTGGTCCGTAAAAGAACAGCACTTTGCCATGCGCCGCCGTGCGTCAACCATAAATACAGTGGCGACACTGTAAACGCATTTCGCCGCACGGCTGAGTGCACGCGCGGCGCGCGCGCTCCAGCCTGCGGACCAAAGCGCAAGTCTAACTCAGCCTTTAGGGTGGACCAGCCTCTGTCTGAGAGTCCTACTGGGTTTTTAAATGTACTGGGATGTTGTGTTTGTTGAAAATCCTTCTGAAATTCTCTGATACTCCAGCAACATAAGGGATGACAATGTTTGTTCATCTGTTCTCCTTTTTCTGTTTATTAGTGTGTTTTGTAGATTTCCTCGCTGACTTGCATTTGAGCTCTCATCAGGTGTCATTAATGTGCTAAACTGCCAAATGTGCCCACAGAACATCTGACGCCCCATATGATGTTCTACTGGAGTTGGAGGCTTCAATCTCTGGACATGTTCCGATCTGCTTGATGAACATGGGTCAAACAGTGCCCCATAACAGTAAATAAGTAAAAAAAAACTGAATAAGTCTCTTAAAATCATTTGAAATGCTGTTTAAAATTGTCAAAATAGTTAAAAAATACACAGAACAAGACAATACACAACAAACTCAGTAAGTAAATAAAGTGCATTATTTCTTCGGTGGAACTATTTTGTGGGGCGAACACATTTTTTTTTGGGTGGGGCTGTGCTTTACCTGGCTGCCACAATCATAGATATCATATATAATTAATGTCTATGGCCACAATGGACAGTCCGTCATTGCTAAAGTGTGATGTGCGCGTTTTGCACAAGAGTTACGGTAACAAAAGTTTGTCTTTCGTCTAGAGCCGAGTTGCATTCACGGACTATCAGATGGTTGGAAACGGAACGTTAAAGGTTGTAGGTGTGCTACGGTTTAAATTTGAAATAATAATAATAATAATAATAATAATAATAATAATAATAATAATAATAATAATAATAATAATAAAAGAAAGTTTCTAAAGAGTTGTGCATAACTTGTGAAAACTCTACACAAAGTCGTATTGGAGTTTTCAAACAGGAACAACTGCTGCAACCTTCAACTTTATCTGCTCTGAAAAGTTTAGTATATGTTAAATTAAATTTAAAGAACCATGTTTCATGAAATAAATTTCACCCTTCTGGACTTCGGATGAAGCAACAAGTGTGTTTCTGTGAAACCACATCACTTTTTTCCAGGTTCACATTAGTTTCAAAACTTTAGTGCTGAAGAATTCGAGGCGCACATGAAGGCATCAAAAGTCTGTCTCAATTGAGGAGTTGGTGCTGGAGCAGTGGGAGCGCGCACTCGCTCCACGCACAGCTCCACGCACAGCTCCGTGGACTTTAACAGCAGCATGGGCTTTGATGTGGAGCGCTTCCCGCGCCCCGTGGACCCGGACTTCACGTGCACGTTGTGCAGCAAGGTGCTGGAGGAGCCGCTGAGCACTCCGTGCGGGCACGTGTTCTGTGCGCGCTGCGTGCTCCCCTGGGTGCTGGAGCAGAGCAGCTGTCCCGTGCGCTGCCAGCGCGTGTCCGCCAAGGAGCTGCACCACGTGCTGCCTCTGAAGAACCTCATCCTCAAGCTGGACATCACGTGCGAGCACCACGCACGCGGCTGCGACGCGGTTGTCAAGCTGCAGCACCTGGCCGCGCACGCGGAGGCGTGCGCCTTCTCCCCGGCCCAGTGCCGCAACACAGGCTGCGAGGCGGTGCTCAGCCTGCGGGACGTGGACGCGCACATGCGGGACGCGTGCGACTTCAGGGCTGCGGGGACGTGCGCGGGCGGCTGCGGGCTGCCGCTCACGCACCGCGAGCAACAGCTGCAGAGCCACTGCTGCGTGCGCGCGCTGAAAGCGCACGGCGGCGCGCTGCGGTGCCAGCTGCTCCTCCTGGACCGGGAGCTCAAGACGCACGCGCTCCGCGCGAACAGGAGGGAGCAGGCGCTGCGTGCGCAGCTCTCCTCCGTGCACGGCGAGCTGCAGACGACCGCGCGCGAGTACCAGAAGAAGTGCACGCAGTACAGCGAGAGGATCCACTCCCTCACGCACACCGTGGCCTCCAGCTGCCAGGTGACGCGCACACAGCTGTTTTCATGCTTGAAACGTGCACGCGCATGATGGTTTCTGCAAACGTTTCAGACCCCTTCAATGACCTGTGACATGTGTCGGTCAGCAGGAGATGTGTTTAGGGTCCTGTCGCTTTGACTAGACCTCCATGTTTTCTGCTCATCTCCACAACTCTAGTGTGTGCAGGAGCATGTGATGTGATGTGATGTGATGTCATGTGATGTCATATGATGTGATGTCATGTGATGTGATGTCATGTGATGTCATGTGATGTGATGTCATGTAATGTGATGTCATGTGATGTCATGTGATGTGATGTCATGTGATGTGATGTGATGTCATGTGATGTCATGTCATGTGATGGATGTCATGTGATGTCATGTGATGTGATGTCATGTGATGTGATGTCATGTGATGGATGTGATGTCATGTGATGTGATGTCATGTGATGTGATGTCATGTGATGTCATGTGTGATGTCATGTCATGTGATGTGATGTCATGTCATGTGATGTCATGTGATGTGATGGGTGTGATGTCATGTGATGCGATGTGATGTGATGTCATGTGATGTGATGTCATGTGATGTGATGTCATGTGATGTGATGTCATGTGATGTCATGTGATATGATGTCATGGGATGTGATGTCATGTGATGTGATGGGGTGTGATGTGATGTGATGTCATGTGATGTGATGGGGTGTGATGTCATGTGATGTGATGTCATGTGATGTCATGTGATGTGATGTCATGTAATGTCATGTGATGTGATGCCATGTGATGTCATGTCATGTGATGTCATGTCGTGTGATGTCATGTGATGTCATATGATGTCATGTGATGTGATGAGGTGTGATGTGATGTGATGTCATGTGATGTGATGTCATGTCATGTGATGTCATGGGATGTGATGTCATGTGATGTGATGGGTGTGATGTCATGTGATGTCATGTGATGTCATGTCATGTGATGTGATGTCATGTGATGTGATGTCATGTGATGATGTCATGTGATGTGATGTCATGTGATGTGATGTCATGTGATGTGATGTCATGTGATGTGATGTCATGTGATGATGTCATGTGATGTGCTGTGATGTGCTGTGATGTCATGAGATGTGATGTGATGTCATGTGATGTCATGTGATGTGATGTCATGTGATGTGATGTCATGTGATGTGATGTCATGTGATGTCATGTGATGTGATGTCATGTGATGTCATGTCATGTGATGTCATGTGATGTCATGTGATGTCATGTGAAGTAGAGAAGTCTTTATCTGTCCTGGGTGTCTGCTGGGTGACATGGGTGTCTGCTGGGTGACATGGGTGTCTGCTGGGTGACATGGGTGTCTGCTGGGTGACGTGGGTGTCTGCTGGGTGACGTGGGTGTCTGCTGGGTGACATGGGTGTCTGCTGGGTGACATGGGTGTCTGCTGGGTGACGTGGGTGTCTGCTGGGTGACGTGGGTGTCTGCTGGGTGACGTGGGTGTCTGCTGGGTGACATGGGTGTCTGCTGGGTGACGTGGGTGTCTGCTGGGTGACGTGGGTGTCTGCTGGGTGACGTGGGTGTCTGCTGGGTGACATGGGTGTCTGCTGGGTGACATGGGTGTCTGCTGGGTGACATGGGTGTCTGCTGGGTGACATGGGTGTCTGCTGGGTGACGTGGGTGTCTGCTGGGTGACGTGGGTGTCTGCTGGGTGACATGGGTGTCTGCTGGGTGACATGGGTGTCTGCTGGGTGACATGGGTGTCTGCTGGGTGACATGGGTGTCTGCTGGGTGACATGGGTGTCTGCTGGGTGACATGGGTGTCTGCTGGGTGACATGGGTGTCTGCTGGGTGACGTGGGTGTCTGCTGGGTGACGTGGGTGTCTGCTGGGTGACGTGGGTGTCTGCTGGGTGACGTGGGTGTCTGCTGGGTGACATGGGTGTCTGCTGGGTGACGTGGGTGTCTGCTGGGTGACGTGGGTGTCTGCTGGGTGACATGGGTGTCTGCTGGGTGACATGGGTGTCTGCTGGGTGACATGGGTGTCTGCTGGGTGACATGGGTGTCTGCTGGGTGACATGGGTGTCTGCTGGGTGACATGGGTGTCTGCTGGGTGACATGGGTGTCTGCTGGGTGACATGGGTGTCTGCTGGGTGACATGGGTGTCTGCTGGGTGACATGGGTGTCTGCTGGGTGACATGGGTGTCTGCTGGGTGACATGGGTGTCTGCTGGGTGACATGGGTGTCTGCTGGGTGACATGGGTGTCTGCTGGGTGACATGGGTGTCTGCTGGGTGACATGGGTGTCTGCTGGGTGACATGGGTGTCTGCTGGGTGACATGGGTGTCTGCTGGGTGACATGGGTGTCTGCTGGGTGACATGGGTGTCTGCTGGGTGACATGGGTGTCTGCTGGGTGACATGGGTGTCTGCTGGGTGACATGGGTGTCTGCTGGGTGACATGGGTGTCTGCTGGGTGATATGGGTGTCTGCTGGGTGACATGGGTGTCTGCTGGGTGACATGGGTGTAAGCTGTGCCTGGGTGTGTGTGTGTGTGTGTTCGGGGGGGGCAAATATTTACTTCTCTATGTACACAAGTCCGTTAGAAACTTCCTCACAACCTGCTTGTTCAGGTTTCCTGCACTGAGTGTTCACCCTGAGAGGCGTGGCTTCAGTCAGGGTTTGAAGAGTGACACCCTCTGTGTGCACGAGGGGCACTGAAGGCCTTTCTCCACCAACAAAGTGAAGAAGTTCCAGCGAATGTCTTTTGTTCAAAGTAAATCTGATTTAGAAGAAGTCTGAGAA